>JAUZST010019211.1:0-33034 GCA_034779995.1 Parotocinclus haroldoi
CATAAAAACCAGAGGGCAGCAGATCATGTGAAAATATAATATTTGTGTCATTCTCAAAACTTTTGGCCATTACTGTATATGAAGGTATGTTATATTGTTAAGCAGAGTACAAAGTTTTCCATTTCATGACTGTTTCTGGCAGAGAACACTGGGACACCTAAATGTGTTAGTGTGCCAAAAAGGCCACTATGTACACTGCTCACAAAAATTAGGGGATATTATATAAAATTTGTGTGTAAACATGCTAAACCTTTTGTACTCTGATTGGCTATTTACTACTGCAACATCCACAGTTTAAAGAAAGATTTTTTTCTGTTATAATTTGTTATAATTGTTGAGATCTCGATCATTAAAGCAAACTGACTTGTTTGCTGAGGTGTAATGGAGTGTATTGGATTGGTTCACTCGACTAGCTAAATTCTGCCCCCTAGAGTTTTTCAGTTTGTTTAACAGGCTCTCAGAATGCTGAGTCCTCGTTTTGTTTTGGCTAGGCTAGTAACGTCCGGTCTCGTTATTGTTTTTATGGTTATTTCCCTGCCAATGTGTTCTCCTTTCATACATTGTGTTATTCTGTTAAGATTGCTTTGTTTAAAAGGTGTAATGCGATAGTTGGTCTTGACACATTAAAAAAATACTTTATAGACAATTTTGACTCTGAACGGCAAAGATGAAATGCTGATTGAAACACAGAGTAGGGTTGAAAGGCTGAAGTGGGCAACAATGGAATCCAACATGAAATGAAGCTATTCTACAGAAGAAAGTCTAGTCTAGATGTTTCACACAATATACAGTTGAAATAGCATGTAAAATCACAGAGTAACCATTGATATGCAAATTATTCACTGTGGTTTGGATTTAACAATTGTTTGCATTGCAGATAGTCTACTGGAAATATACAGTCAAGGCCAAAAGTTTTGAGAATGGCTAAGTTTACTGTTTTAGTTTATTTAGAAGCTTTTGTCAGGTGTTTATATGGTATTATGAAGTGCAGTTATAAGAATTCCATGTTTTTAACTTTTTATTGACTAATAAATATAGATTTAAGCATAGACATAATATTTACTGTGCTGACCCAATCATTGATTGATTAAATCTCTCTAATAATGGCTTTGTCCTCTATTTCTGACTTAACAGAAAGCTTTGGTGGTGCTACAGAAAGAGCACATAAGTAAACCAGAGGAGGCCGAAGACCAGTTCGAATTTCCTTCTGAGGAACAATCAGAGTTTGAAAGTTCCACAGATCAGCAGGAGGAGGAAGACTTGCACAGCCAGCTAATACATTCTTTTTTTCTTAACAAACACATGAACAGCAAAGGGAATGGATTAAATAAAGAAGCAACTGAGGGGAAAGTGAAGAATGGTGAGAATGGACAGTGGGAAGATGATGATGGTTTGAACAGTCGGGCAATTGAAAGACGGGTGACATGGAATCACATACCGCAGTCACGCAAGAATTCCAGTGACATTTCACAAACAAACTCATCAGAGACCAAGTTAAATGCTCCACATCCCTTGTTATGTGACGGATCAAGTACATCTTTTTTGTCAAGTGCATATGTGCCTTGTGAATCTAGGATCAGTCACACACAGCACCAGTCACAGAAATCACCTGTCACAGATTTATGTCAGGATTCTTGGTTCTGCCAATCAAGTGATGAGCATGAGTCTCTCACTGAATCGTTTACATTCACCAGAGCAGTAAACTCACCCAGGTTAAGACGGAAGCGTCTCATAGGTTCTCAGCCAGCTGCTCTGCAACAGGACTCCAGGAGAATGTCAGAGGAGAATGGATCTACAGCATTACCTCTAAACAGCAGTTCCTTCTCAGCTTTAGATACAAGTCAAATCCATAATCATCGCAGACCTTCCAACACTTCCATCAAATCCCAGGACTCGCATCTAGTGCTCAAACTAGGCTCTATAAAACAAAACCGAGGGGTCTTCTGGAATAATGATATAGAGAGCTTATCAGAAAACTTTCAGCTTCTATCTGAATCAAAGGCAAACGCAAAAACATATGAACAGAATTCTCCCTCATCGCCAAAGGGGCCTGTCCCAGAGCTGCCTCTCTCCCCTCTACATGGGATTCTTATGAGAGCCAAGGAGCGAGAACGGGAACGTGAAGTAGCCAAAAGAGATGACACGCCTATAAAGATTCCTTCTTCACTTCAAACTCCTACTTTGGCACTCACTAGTTCATCGCCAATATCCATTGAAAGAGAGGGGCTGGAGCTGTTAAGACTACGATGGAAAAGTTTCTTTCAGAAATTGTCAGAAAACAACAAAACTGATACTGAGATCGACGAAGAGAATAGAAACAGGTTGGATCATATGTCCCTCAAATATTCCTCATATTTTCCACCTTTGTCTTCATTGGCTTCCTTACATTGGCTTACATTGGCTTAAACTTTTGTTTAATTCTGGACAAGTATGAAGTAATTTGATGTTTTTTTCTTGCCAACTTAAGTTCATTTGGTAATAATCATCCATTGGTGCATTTCAGTCCTGTAACGCATTTAAAATGTTATGCTGGGGCATAACAATGGGGCAAAAAAATATGTGATTTGAAAGGGATGAGAAGATGGTTGATCTCCAGTTTGTCAGTAAATGTATGAGAATATTATTTTTTCATTAATTAACTTTCTTATCCATTTGATCCTGGACCTGGATCATTGGCATGCTTTGCATTTCAATACATGGACGTTCCTGAAAAAGATGACGTCTTGACGGAAGCTTATGTTGCTCTATAATGTCAGTGTGCTTTTATGCATTAATGCTCGTTTTTGGCTTTGGTCCAGAGCACACAGAGTCCATTTCATCCAAAAGTGATTGGGAATACTGATTCATTTGACCATAATGCACATTTCCACTATATAATGGTCCATCCTACATGACCCAGAAAAGTTAGTGCCACTTCTGGACATGGGTAACCTAATGCTTTATTTTACACAGTAGAGCTTTAAGTGGTACCTGTTGACATTCCTTGTTTGAAATCACATCATTATTTAAGTTTTACCTTATTATTAGATTTAAATTGCACCCAAAAAATTCCTTTGAAATGTTTTGCAGGCTTGGAATGCAGAAACGGATTTTTTAACAAATGAAAAAACAAGGCCAGAAAAAAACAAAACTATTTCATTAGTGGATATATCAATAATTTTCATTTCAAAATGAAATACCCCCTAAGGTTTGTGAGCAGTGTTTATATATTTATGGGTTTGTACTTTCTGCAGTCATACAAAAGTCAAAGTAAATGTAAGAAACACTGCAGGTTTTTAAAATTTGCATTTATCATACCATCCCAACCTTATTTAGGGTTGTAGAAATCACCATGAAAATAGATGCAAGTTGAGTGAACATAGGACTAGATATTTATGAACCCAGAATAAATGTTGGCTATACCAGCCCATATGTCTGGGCTACTGGGATTATTTATTAAAATGTTTATTTGCCACTAATAACCAACTTGCTAGCAAACATGGCCATTGGCTTTAATGTACTTTGCTAACTTCAGACATGGACTGCTAGAGAAGTAAGTAGAGACAGGAAGTGGACTAAGCTGATTTTTAAATAAAAATGGATATAGACCTGAAGAGTTACTGTCCACTGTCAGATTTTATGATGGGAATCTAATAATACACATAAATACATGTTCAGCAGTAAGTGCATAAATTTCAGTTTTCAGAATACAGAATAACAGAGCAACATCACAATGCAGACGTAGCAGTTTCTTTTTGTTTTCGACCTTATTCATTAAATTACTCTAGATATCATTCTCGCCATTATACAGTAAGCATTGTGTTAATCAAGTGTTTGTTTAGGATATGATATACACTGGAACCTCGGAATTCAAACTGAATGCGTTCCAGAAGGCCATTCGTACGATTTGTATAAAGTCTGAATCAAATTTGACCATGAGAAGTAATGTCAATTGGATTAATATATTATAATTAATTCATATAATTTATAATATAATGAATAATTAAAGCATGAATTCTGCTAATACATGTAGCACAATAGTAATAATCAATAGGTGCTTACATACATGCAAGGCTAGTATAATAAAAATAAAAAAAGAACAGAGAGTGTAGAAGAGACAGAGAGAAGCAATATTAGTGCTTGATACAATGTTTCCAGTGTTTGTGTGTACGTTCGGATACCTCTGTACAGTAATTGTATTCTTGATTTTCTTTTATGAATTTAAAATCCAATCAGTTTTTGCATCTATTTCTCATCTAGTTCAAAAACCGAACATAATGACTGCAAATGCATACTTCCATAACCATCTAACTGGCACATTAAACTAATCAACAAAAGCCAAGTTCTGCTGACATTCAAAAACAAATCCTAACACCTCCAACAAATGTATGAGCCCAGATTAAACAGCCACACTGCGTACTTCAAAATAAACCATTAACTATATATTTGGCATTTCAGTCTAGCCCAGTTTCTGGAAGTCATAGGTCACAACTTTGGTTATCTGTGCAGAGAACATAATGCAACATAGTGCTGTTTTTAACCCAGATTCAAATAGTGTTATCTCTTTTTTTACATACTGTTTAATTTTCCGAATTCAAATTCACCCAGTGGAATAATGACTAAAACCTGCACTTGTCTGATCAGTTGTCTGTTCCATAGGAAAGAAATTACTATAACAAGAGCGATATTACCATGCAAAAAGGAGGCAAATGTCTTCTGTGTTTTCTTGATTTTGCTGTGCTGATCTACCCACACAGAATGCACTGAGTAATTTACATTCTGTGCATTTACACAGTGTCATTTGAGTAAGCATCCTCTTTTGTCACATTTTACTTTTTTCTGGAGACTAACCTGGAATTCACTGGGTGTGGGTGGAAGTACACACTGGGCATAACAGCAGCCCATTGCAGCCATCAGGCACTGCTGTTTCAAGCATCTTGTTAAGACCAAAACACCAGAGCTGCTATCTGAAAAATAATACAGCGAATATGGCAGGGGTTTTGAACCTGCATATAAGCTGACACTGTGGCGCATCAAAGTTTGTGAACTCTTTAAAATTTTCTGTATTTCTTCATAAATATGATTTACTACAACATAGCTCAAAGTGGATACATAGAGCAAAATTAAACAAATGTTTTAAAGTTATTTACAAATACTCAATCAATTATTTATTAAAGAAAATGACATTACCAATATTACATATAAGTGAGTGGCAAATGCATCTGAACCCTAGGGTTAGAAGATCATTTGAAGATAAAATGATATGTTTTCAGTCAATTGGATGGCAATCAGATATGAGTGGATATACTGTTGTATTTAAGGAATGAATTTTTTAGAAGTTCATCTTTGCATCTCATCAAATGCATGTTTGTAGAAGTGTATCAGGGTACGAACAAAAAGCTTTCTGGGGAGAAATAAAAGTTGTTGATGCTCATCAGGCTGGAAAATATTATAAAACCAGTTCTACAGAGTTTTCACCAATCCCCAGTCAGACAGATTGTATACAAATTGAATAATATAATTATAAGGAATATCCTTGCAGGGCATGTAATAGTCTGCAAGACCTCTAATACAATACAAGTCTGCCACGAGGAGAACACTGAACAACAGTGGTGTACAAGGTAGCAAGGCGAAAACCATTGCTCTCCAGTAAAAACACTGTCATCCAACACATGACATGTGCAATCCAGAATGCTACTACAAAAACATTTTGTGGACAGAGGAGACCATAACAGGGATTATTTTGGTTTAAATATAGTGTTATGTCTTGAGAAAGTAAAAACATATCAGAAACAGGATGGTGGTAGTATCACGGGGGGAGGGGTTTTGCCTGTTTTGATGACATCAAATTCTAATCATGGAAGTAACAATGAATTTTAAATTATAAGAGCAGACTTTAAAAGAAAATGTTAGTATTTCTGCCTGTAAACTGAATTTCCATGCAGCAAGAAAACAAAAAAGCACACTAATGGTTAATGGAGACTAAAGTTAATGTTTTAGAGTGGGCAAGTTGTAGTGCTGGCCTTAATCCAGTAGAAATGTTGTAAAAGACGTTCAGGTGAAGAAACATATCAACTCTTCCAAGCTGAAGCATTATCTGTATGGACTAATGAGCTAAAATTCCATAAATGGAAACATTTAGTTGCAATTATTGATGAACAAGGGGCAAAGAATAGATACTGAAAGCCATGTGTACTATAATTGTGCTCTCTGTGTTTACTTATATGGACGTATATAAAAATCTGATAATGCTTTATATCTTTTTTGCAAAAGATATTTTTTAAAACTACACCAAAAAGCCTTTTTATTATTTTTTTTTGGATTGGTATGGTATTTTTTAAACCATGTAGCTGCACAGCAAGAACAGTATACTTTCAGTCATTCCACCAATTATGATATGCATTCAGAAATCGACAGTTGTCATTTGCATTAACTATTGTTGCTCTTGCCCTGTCTGCAGTGCGAATGTGGACTGGCCAGGTTGGTGCTTCGACGATGAGGAGGTGCTGGAGGCATCTTCGGAAAATGATGACAGATCAGAGATCAAGCAAACGTATGCAGATGAAGAGTATAGTGAGGTCTAGACCCACACTTCACAGCGTTACAAAATGTACATATGTAGTATAAATGAGTGAGACTTGTAAATTAATATGCTACAACTGTGTATGAACTATGTGTTAATAATAATTATTATGTGTTAATATTGTGTAATTGAAAACGATGTGCAAATGTGAGCTAAGTGTGAATGTTTACACCGATCAGCTGTAACATCCAATCTAGCTGCCTAATACTGAGTAGGTCTCAGTTGTGCACGTTCCATAATTATGCAAACAGAGATCAAGTCAACCCTGCTGAAAAAGAACACTGCCTTTAGGGAGTGCCAGTGTAATGAAGGGGTGTACTTGGTCTGCAATAATGTTTCGATACTTGGAATGTGTCAACAGAAAAGAAAGAAAAAAGAAAAAAATCGTCTTTGAAACAGGGTGGTTGAGGGAACATGGTTTTTGCCACCATGGATGGAACAACAATGGACTATACCAACAAACTGGCAATGAAAATTGTCAACATTTGGAATGGCCTGAAAGTCCTGAATTCAAGACAAGTGTTATTCCTCCATGGTTTTAAAGCTATGGCCGCTCGGTGTATAAATGCACAAAGTATCTGCAGCCTTGTGGTCAGAACAGAGCATAAGCTAAATCTTGGAGCTAAGGCTCAAATAGCAAAATAAGAAAGCCAATATATGTTTGTCAACAGAAAAGCTTTTTTTAAAGTATATTGTATGTATAAGGACTGTAAATTTGAAAACAGGTTAATAATAATACTTTAATACTTAATAGTACTTTATTTGTATATATGCAATATCATACAACGGGTTTTGACATAAAGATTAAAGCGTTACAAAATGTACATCTGTAGTATACATGAGTGAGATTTGTAAATTAATATGCTACAGTTGTCTGCAAATCTCTCTGTCTCTCTCTTTTCACCACACTCACATGCAGACATACACACACACACACGCACATGCACGCACACACACACACACACACACACACACACACACACACAATCACACACGCATATACATTTGTGTACTTTCCGTTGACCAAGTATTAGTGCAGCTAATTATTCCTACACCTCCATCTCCACTTAGTCATGCACTGAACCTCAGTAACATAAATCAAATCTTTTAGCCCTTTTGTATTTTCAATAGGCTTGTTTATCACAATTTTACTTGTGGGAGACCAGCAAATTGTTCCCACAAGGATAAAAATGACAGATCTCTTTATCTTTGCGTGGACATGGTGTACAACAGGATATATTATCTCGACACACACTCCCATATAAAGAAGAATTAGTCAGAAAATAGTCAAGCCACCAGGAGCTTCACATGCACACTGTTTTAGGATCGTCACCACAGGCGGCATCTCGGACTTTCTCTCTCATTTTGCCTCTCTCTCTGAATTCCCGTTCATTGGCAGCCAGGTGAACGATGGTCTCCATAGCAGGATACTGCATGATCATTTTTCTCTGCAGAAACAAACAAGAGCAGCCATTGCCTGTAAGGTTTGTGCACAATAGAGTTGTACTTTATTTATTATGCAGGGTGCTGTACTGTATATTTTGGGTACTGTTGGGTGAGGTGGTACATGCATATACTGATGAATTTTATAACGTACAAAACAATTCAATTCAATTTTATTTATATAGCGCTTTTTACAATGTAACATTGTCTCAAAGCAGCTTTACAGTAATACAATTATCTAAAAGGCCAATCCCAAGTTGAGCAAGCCCAGGGCGACAGTGGAAAGGAAAAACTCCCCAAAATGGTAGGAGGAAACCTTGGGAGGAACCAAGACTCAACAGGGGACCCATCCTCCATGGGCGTCCTAGACGTTAAATATGTAAATATAACAGTCCTTATTCTTCAAATTTGCTGAACCACAAGCACTGATTTGAGCACACAGAAAGTTGTATAAATGAATTCACGTTTTAATTCGTATTAAACGTTTGAATCGATTTTTCTTTCAAGTTACGAGCGACACGGTGGCTAGGTGAGTATCACCGCCGCCTCACAGCAAGAATCCTGGGTTCAACCCCAGGGTGGAGCGACCTGGGTAATTTCTGTCTGGAGTCTGCATGTCCTCCCCAGTGTTCAAAACATTCATTTGCCTTTCTGCGCCCCCTGCAATACTTTCACGCTTCACTAGAGGGCGCCCTGCCTTTGATACCACCGATTTAATAGCAGGTTGGTTTTTACACATTTACATTTACAGTATTGAGCAGACGCCTTTATCCAGAGCGACTTATAAAAGTGCTTTAAGACATCAGTAACATAATCTGTTCCTAATAATTAGGAATTACATCAGCTCTGACCAGACGTGACTTGACTGTACATAGAGCTAACATAAAACGTATGTCTAACAGAACTCGGTGGAAATAGATGAAAATAACAAGTTGAAAATGCAATATGGGAGCAGTCGACTTGATGGTAGGGCTGAATAATACAAACTGTATTACTACGTGCCACAAAATGGCTGGGTGGGAGCAAATGCGTGATACTTACCCTGCGATGGTTTTTGTACAGCTGCAGCAAAACTAGAAGTACAGCCAGTACCAGGAAAGCCAGTCCGATAAATCCGGCTACTTTGGTACCGCTGGTAGTTTCCTTCTGTCCCACCATGCCACCTGCGTATACAGTCAGATTATAATTTGTTTTCATGTCTTTGTTCATATAGATATGCGTTTTACTCTACGTGTGTAGTGCGAGTGAAATTTTCTAGCAACATAGCATCTAATTCTATTTTCAAGATTAATATTTGAATGCAATGTGTTCTGAAAAGTAGTTTCTATAAAAGATCACAGAAACATTTTTATATAATAGGTTTACTCACTCATCATATGCAGGTAAGTCACATTTCCAAGAAGCTTTTGTTGAGCGTAGTAAAGGCACACCCATTCTCCGAGGTGCTTCTCTTCAACTTTCGTGATGCTCAGCACTTTTGAAGCTGACTTCCGGAAAGGAGTTAGTGACCAGGTACCATTTATGCCATAGCTTAAACGATACCACTCGTAGTTGGTGACCTGCTTGGCATCGCTAACGTGACAGGTTAGGGTCAAGCTGCCTTTTCTCACTGAAGGTTGAACTGCAGTGAAAGAGAGAGAATAGCTATTAGAGCAACCGAAATAAAAGTCAATGGAAACACAATCAACGTTAACCACAGTGACAGGTGTTTTGTTCTTTAAGCGGCACTCACTTTGAGCTGTGACCAGACGAATGTTCCTCTCCACTCTCACTATCTTCCCACTGTCTCCCTCGATCTGCCCTGCACACCTATATGTACCTTCATCTTTCTCCTGCACACTCTCAATAAGAGCTGACCGGTCACATTTTGTGATGGAGCATTCAGGGCTTGAGGAGTTTTTAAAACTTAGAGCATGTGAGGCAGGTAGAGAAGTCGTGCCAGACGCTTTTTTCCAAGAAACGCTGTTTAAAATGAGTCTGTTGGAGAAGATGCAGGGTAGGATGACAGAGGATCCGACCGCTGCATACACCACTGTACTGTTATCCTCTGGAACCATGATTCCTAAAGAAAAGATTGAGAGGAATTACTCTTCAAATCATGTTTTAAACAGTATAATCTATAGGCAAGGCAGATAAGCCAAAATGTCATTACTTCAGTAAGAAAATACGGCACCTTTAACTTGAAGAAAAGCAGATGCCATTACTTGTGTGCCTCCGTACTTAATCATGCAGCTCCAGGTTCCTGTGTCTCTTTGTGACACATTACTGATCACATGTATGCGGTTGTATGTCTTTACTTGCATGTCGTTCTTTTGCCATTTTATGAACACATTGTTAATATCAGGAGTGACCCTGCAGGTCAGTTCCAGTTTTTCACCTTCAACAACTTCAGTGGAACTAAGAGACACTGTAGAGAAACAGGGCACCAAATATTAAAGAAATCTACTTCACTATAAATAAAACTTTAATTACTTGATAGGCTTTTCCTCTCTGTACTAGAAATTCTGTTAATCTCTTTAGCTACTGTTGTCAAAGATTTATTTCTATAGTGCTTTTAACAATGAATGTTTGTCTCAAAGCAACCTTACATTTTTTTACCTTCTTTATCTTATCCCTAAGCCCCACTGAGCAAGCCTTGAGTGGCAGTGGAAAGGAAAACTTCCTAAACTTTATAAGGAATAAATTTTAGGAGGACCAAGACTCAAAGAGAGACCCATCCTCCTTGGGTGGCTTAGATGTTATATGTACGAATTAACCAAGTTATATAATTAATACAATTATAGTTAAATATTGACTGAGAGAATATATTTAAAATCTAACAATTCAAATAAAATATAACAATATGTACACTAGAAAACTACAGATGAAAAGTATAATAAAGTTCACAATATACAACCATATAAAACCCCATAAGACTGGTGTAGATGAATAAAATAGTGAAATAATGTACAAATATGCACAACTGAACTATTTTGTTAAGTATATGTGGGAAATATTTATTATTTATTATAGAATATATTATATTTATTAATAGAAAGTAAAAACAGCAGGTAAAGAACATATATTGATAATACATCTCATATTTGTAAATATCATAAAATTGGTATAACAACTTATACGTATAAATCTTTCATCCCCAGGTCATAAATTCATGTTAGAAATACTTTATTGCGAAATAAATTGCTTAGGTATTATAATATCATTAATTATATTACAAAAAAAGTTTAAAAAAATGTTTTAAACATGAATATTTTGCCTCCTTGGCAAAAATCTAGAATTTACGCAGCTATGCGAAATTTTAAAACGATTTTAAAAGTATCCATTAAATTTAATGGATATTTAATAACTTTAATAGACACAGAATGTATTTTTATATCTATACACAGTCTGTATAATTTTTAACATTATATTATTGCCCCCATCTGCCACAGTAATTGCAAATGTGAATAATTACCATTTACACCATTGCGGCATTATATAACAAAAAAGTAGGTGTTCATGTTATTTATAATTATTTAAAGTGCATCTTATCTACATCAAATCCATAATATTGTTTGAGTGATTTTTGTTAAAAAGAAAAAACACACACGCACCATGATCATTAGCGTAATCAATTAACATAAATCATGTCTTTGGACTGTGGGAAACCGGAGCACCTGGAATAAACCCACACAGACACATTGTTCACAAACTTAGGGAAATATTTCATTTTGGAGTATTCCCTAATTTTTGTGAGCAGTCTATTTAAGAAATAAAATAATAAACAGACGCTAAATAAATATTAAGAGAGAAGATATTTTAAAAATATAACACTTAAATGCAATATAATATGTGAACTAATTAATCAGAGATAATGTACTATTATGAGTAGTATAATACGTTATTAATTATTAGAATATTGCACTGTAGCATATAAGACAATAATGTTAATGAATAAAATATGAAATAAAATAATGTAAAAATGCATATCGGCCTTTCTCTGCTAAACCTTATTATTATGAAAATGGATCATAAAATGTTAGACTTTTTTGAGTTGCATATGGGAAATAACAGTATTATAAAAGCTCCAATGATTTGGAGCATTGCTGTTAGCTATCATTTTATATTCACAGAATTCTGATACCTTTGACAATTCGGAGCATGACATCCTTGAAGATGCCGGCTCCATCCACTCTGCAGCGGTACTGTCCAGCATCCTCCTCCCTCACATTCTCAATATGAAGGCTGTATTTTCCGTTTCCAAAGTTTGCATAGGGGCAGTAGGCATGTGGAACTCGGCCCGCTGGTCGAAACTCGAGGCCGCTCTTGTCTCTGCGCCACACTGTCTTTTCCTGCCTAAAAGAGCAAGAACAATACATTCGAAAGTCAATCATTAGAACTGTGGTATCCTAATCCAGGGTTCAAAGTCAGCCCCTGCCAAGCTGCCACTGTTGGCTCCTTGAGCAATATCCTGAACCCAGAGTAAGAGTGTAAGATAGTAGCAGTTGCAATGCATACCCTGCATTAATTTTTTTCCAGGTTACTCCAGGACTGTGGTCATTTGAGAACTGTATTATACATGGTAGCACAGCTACTGAGCCACTCTCCACGAACACTTCTGGTATCTCACATAGGCTACCTGGCGGAAAAACACACACACACACACACACACACACACACACACACATTAACAATTTCACACACTAAGACATCTGCAAAGCTGCCAGCATCACTTTATCAGTTTAATATTCCATCGACCTAAAACTTACAAATAGGTGCAGGCACATTTTCTATTATGCTATGATGAAAAATACTCACATTGGATGGCCAGGGCTGCCGCTAAAAGAAACAGAAGCTGTACTTGTGCCATGATTGCAATGTCTGTCCCAGCCTCTGCTTTGCGGGTGAATATGTATATTGCTGTATGGGCGGGGACTGTGTCTCACCCGAGGTAATTCCTCTTCTATGTCACATGATAGACACATAAGATGTGTGGTCGGGTGTGACGCACAATGGAAAGATAGAGATACAGAAAGAGAGAGAGAAGCAAACAAGGCAATTCTACATACCCACGGATTCTCCTTCCCTTCTGTAATCTTTATATTGCTGAAAAATATGTCTGAAAGTATGTCACAATACACATAAAGTGGAAAAAAGTTGTTTCAAAACAAAAACACAGTTCAAACTCAGGAAGTTTGTTTGCATGGTAAGCAGGTCTCTATGACATGCAACATGAATCAAAACCGCCATCCCAGCAAATCAAGTGACGGGAATGAATTTTTCTTGCTCATTTCTCCATTTTGCACCAGACCTAGTCCGAATGCGAACCATGAACTCGAGAGCAAACTACAATAATCAATGGACTCACCGTCTAGTGACTACATAACGCTTGCATATGGTGTGCATCGATGTGCTTGTGTACAGGTTCATTGTAGACTTTAGTGTCGTTACCTCTTAGGTAGGTGATAAGAACAAAGAATAAGGAATGAACACAATAGACACTGCAGATATACACTGCTTACAAAAATTTAGGGAATGAGAAAAACAAATCAAATGTTGTTTGATTATGCGCTGAGATTCAAACTCAGTTATGGTGATTGAGTGGCAAGTGCTATATTCATGGTTGTGAACAGAAGCATGTGAAACGGCATGAGAGTGCCACATATTAACTGTTCAGTAGGGTGTATGGTCACTCAAGAGTGCCAAAACACACTGACAGTGATGGAGCATGGACACAAGATACAGTGCAAATCAGCAAATCTTTAGCGAATGGTCTTTAATTGTGAATGAAGAGGTAGACATATACTAAAATGAAGTGGCATAAAAGTGCTAAAAAATAACGTAATATACATAATGGGCTCTTATTACATATGAAGATGTAAGTTGTACCACACAGTGAACAGATGTGCAAATAATGTCAGTGTGGTGCTGTGCAGTAGGTAGTACATACGTTCAAATATAAGGATACCGTTTGAAAATGTGTGCTAGTGGACTTCAGGGTGCAGATTTAGATGTGAGTACTGTGCGAGGAACAGAGATAATGCAGTATAGTCAGATATTAGATATTCATGATCTGGTTGGTGTAGCTGATGTAACCAGCCACACCATCTTTAAATAGGAGACACCCTTATCCAGCGCTGATACAGCTGATACAGTTATATGAGGGCTGCTGGGTTTAAGGGCCTTGTCCAAGGACAGTGTACTATACTGATTTATTATATTATATTATTATAGTATAATCACCTAATCCAGTTCATGGTCAAGGGGGGCAGGGGCCCAACCAGCAGCACAGGACCCTGGGTGCATATCTGGGACCAACTTTAGACAGGGCAACAACCAAACAAACACACACATTCACAGACACAAGGAGAACATACTTACAGAATTTGGACTGGGATATCTGGTGCTGTTATGTGTCAGTGTAATCAAGTCATAATATTATTCATAACATAATGCCAAATGAGCAACTTGGTTGTCTTTTGAGTTAAACCAACTATTCAATTGATCTTAATTAATCGGGTACAGGTTCACTAACAGCTCACGAAAAAATCAGCTGATTTGAAGTGAAATCATGGTGAAGATAACTGCTGATGAAACACTGTGCTAGTGCATTTGCAATGCTTTTCTGAAATTGCTTAGAATAGTTCTTTGTGTGAATGTGTGAATGTGTGATGTGACAATTATGACCAATCAGAACCTAGTATGCACAGTCTAAAGTACTGTCAGGTAATGTTCTGGTCAAATGCGAACAAGCATTTGGCAGTAGAATTAGAATGGTTGCTACTGAGCGAGAGGTTATTTGAAAAAGCCAATTTGGAAGATTCCAGCAGACAACACTGTAGAGTCAAAAGAGTGAAATAATCTTCACAGTCCCACTGGTTGAGTCTCTGGGTTTCTCCTTACAAATTAGGTGCAATTTACCAAAGTAAATAATTAAAAAAAGTGAAACAGCATCATAAACCATGGAGATTTGCTACAGGTTTTTGAGTTACATTTACAGTACCTTAGCAGAGTAGACGTTTGAAATCAATACATTTAACTGCTTTGTGTTTACCTGTTGTACTAGTTTTTCTGAGAGGTTTTCCTGTTTTGTGTTCCATTTTGGCTTCTGGCACAGAGGGCTGACTGGCTATAGTCTGCAAGCGTGCAGTCAGCTTGTTCAGCTCAGCACCATTTCCCAGAAAGCCCTGCATACCGAGATGGGTTTAAATGAGAAATTTTGAGGTGGAGAAATCTGGAGTATGGGGGCAGTGGTTGTTTTGATGAACAAAGTCAGCAAGGGATGACTCAAACTCCCCCTCTTGTTTCTCTCTTGATTGCATTGTCGCTGATCATTGTGAGAGAACCTGAATGAAGACTCCCATCTGACGTAACTGCTTAACCGCATATATATTTACATTTTTATTCGGAACTGTTACTGTTAAGATACTGTAATTAACTCAAACTGCCTGACTTTTTCCATTTCATATTAATTAGCATGACAGAGCAAGCATTGTTTGACTAAGATAAAAGGCGTATTTAAATCGTTTTGCAAAATGACAAAAAATCTTACCGACTGAGGATTCAATTTTTGTTATTTGAGTGCCCAATAATATACTGTGTCAAATATATCTTAAATAATATAAATATATATTTAAAGAACAGTGCAAATGTCTACTAAATGGCTACTGAACCGCAATATACTGGTTTTAGATCAAATACTGGTTCTTTGTTGGCACTTTGTAGAAATTCAGGCTACAGTCCTACAAGTCCTAGGTCAGACCAGGAGTGGTCTTTTTGGAAGGGTAGCAGCCAAGAAACCACTTTTTCAGATGGGAAACAGGGTGAAAAGGCTAAGGTGTGCTAAAGCTCACAAAGATTAGACTGAAGATCAGTGGAGAAGATTACAAGAGAGACAAATCCAAGTGTGAGTTTTTTGGGTAAAATGTGTAACATATCACCATAATATTTCTATAGTTTCCCCTACACAAAATTAGTGTCCTTAGTGTCCTGTTTCTCAGGTTTTTCTCCCAAGCAAAAAACTGCAGTATTCTTACATTAAGTGGTCCTGTAAAAATCTTTATAATTTATTATATTTCTGCATCAATGTAAAATTTCACAAGTCTAAAAGACCATAGAGAACTCAAACAAATAAGACCCAAAATTGGTATATAACTATAAATGGTATATTACTGTAGGGTGACCAGATGTCCTACTTTTCCCGGGACAATCCTGTATTTCAGTCCATGTCCTCGTGTCCTGACTCAATTTTAAATGATGTACATTTAATCGACATGCCAAAGAAAATGACAAATTTAGAATCCATTTAAATTAGCAGATAATCCTCACCCAAAACACTTGTGTTTATTCAAAAGGAACATGCCAAGTTACAGTAAACATTTAACCATAAAATCAAGTTTGTTAATCAAGTTTAATGAATAAATGAATATAATTCAACCAATTATCATCCACTATTCAACGGCAAGACTTAATACTCTCAATCACTATGGCTGAGATGTTGAAATGCTGAGATCATAGCCACAGACTTTAACAGCCGACAACCAGAAAGACCATCAATTTCACACATCACTATTACATCTCTTATAGCCAAATTCAAAGAAACCGACACTGTGGACGACAAGATGTAGTGGTGTCTGAAGACAAACTACCGACAAAGAAACCTCAACAATGGTTTTGGCAGCCTTCGTGCAGCATGTGACATGACCTGTGACTTTTGGCAGACATACACGCATACACGCACGCACGCACGCACGCACGCACACACACAAACACACACACACACACATATATATATATATATGGAAAAAGTATACATACCTTTGCTTTCAGTATCGTGTGTGACCTCCTTCTGCAATAACTGCAGTGAAACATTTCCAGTAACTGTTTATCAGTCTTGCACGGCAACATGCCATTTTCCCATTCTTCTTTCCTGAAAAACTTTGACCTAAGCTCTGAGGTATTGTTACTTTTCCTATCATGATCATTTCAGGTCCGTCCACACCATTTCTGTTAGATTTAAAATTTGATGTTATATTTCAGACATTGGTCCATCAACTTCTCCTCATCAACAGCAGTCCAGATGCAATAAAACTATCCAAAGCCATGCATGCAGTGTTTTAGGTTCTCCAGACATAACACTTTCATCAAAAGATTGTGTTTCCGATAGCCTTTTGGATTGTTAGCAAACTTCTCCTGATAGTGGACTCATGAACTTTAACATTAGCCAGTCTGAGAGAGGCCTTACAGTGGGTTCCTTTGTGACCTCACGGACTATTACATGACTTGCTCTTGAAGTGATCTTTGTTGGTCGGCCAGTCCTGGGGAGGGAAACATTGCTGTTACATTTCTTATATCTGTACATAATGTCTGAAACACCTGAGATGGGCTTTGTAATCTTTTTCAGCCTGATGAGCATCAATTCTGTTGTCCTTTTCTTCAGATTGTCTTTGCTCATACCATCATGCACTTCAGCAAATGTGTTGTAAAGTTCAGACTTTGTTCTTTACTTAAATCAGGTTGCAACTCACACCTCATTGTCAGAGTAATGATTGAAAACACCAAATCAACTATACTATCTTTTTCCTTTAATTTGGTTATCTTAATATACTTTTAAACTTATCATCTTTATGGATGATGTTTAGGTCATATTAATGCAGAAATGTAGAAAGGTCTAACCAAACATTTAAAGAAATACTGACAATTGTGACGTTTTTAGGCTTCTGGAGTGACACAGATAACGCTCTAGCACATCAAATTCATAGGCTTTTTTGCTAAAACCCTTGGTGACCGTGGAAAGGAAAAAAACCCTGAGAGGACCAAGACTCAAGAAGATAGCCATCCTCCAATTTAGATGTTTTATATAAAATCTAAACCTTAAGTCAACTAAATTATAATAGTTTAAATACACAGAAGCTAAATATGAAAATAAAATAGAAAGCATATTTAAAAATAATACAATAAAAAATAAAATATAGACTTGAATTATTATTTCAAAGGAGTATAATAAAATGGAGAATAAAAACAACTAATAATAACAACTCTTAAATAACTATTAAGATATTATTAGATATTATTAATAATAACTATTAAAATAGATTAACTGTATTAATAAAAAAATAATAAACAACAACTGGATATAAGACAACATTACATGTAATAAAAAATATAAATATAATAATGTAGAGAATATTATTATCAGAATTATTTAGTGTATTATTTAGTCCACTATTGCAGGGACCTGGGTTTGTCCCAGTGGTGCCTTCTGGACAGGTCAGGCACAGGCTGCATGCATACATGAGCTCGACGTTCTCTAGATGGACTGGAACTCATGTCACCCAGACCAGGAAAAGAGGGGTTAACATGAAAAAGAAAGAAAGAAAAAAAGACAGACAGACAGACAGACAGAAAGAAAGAAAGAAAAAAAGAAAGATAGAAGGAAAGAAAGAAAGAAAGAAAGAAAGAAGGAACGAAATCAGTTAAGCATGCATGACACTTAATCTATTTAAATAATTTATCTAAAAAACACACATTTCGCTTTGTCAGGCATATAAGACAGGTAATTAACACGAGAAAAGTGGCACATGACAATTTGAAAATGTAACTCTTTTGTACCATTCCTAAAGTAACAGAAAATATCTTAGATGCCAGAATACTGACTATTGTTTTCTTTCACACATACAATCATAACTTGAAGCATATGACGCACATGTATCCCAGTGAAGTAACATGTGTTTCCAATTTCGGTTTTCATGTTCACAGTGCTGCTTTGTGAGAAAATACGTTGATCAAAACTGATGAAAATGCTTGTGGATAACCTCAGACACCCACAAACACCACTTTGTTGACATACCTGTGCTCTTTTGTTCTACTGTCACTTGAAGCTTCACTTCCTGACGTGTGGCCCCATTTTGAATATGCATTGAAAGTCTGGGGTATTCACTCTCACTATTTTCCACAAATTGAACATTCAGTGGGCAGGGGCACCAGGGTAGGAGGGGGTGTTTGGAGGAGTGTGAGCAATAGCTCTGATAGGCTCTTTCCTATATGATGCCTTAAGATGTGAAGCCAGACTATTTGAATAACAAGAGAGATTGGACAGAGAGAAATAGAGAGACCCTCAAGTGGAAACAAATCATAATGCAAATGGGAAATACATTTCATGGAATAATATTAACATAACACTGGTTGAGTGGGGAGACTATATTAAAAGCATATTCATTTATTCCCTCCCTGCCCACCTAACCCTGTGTATCACTGACACCTACCATTTGTTTTTGCATAACCTTCCATTTGAACCTATGTTAATAATTGTATTGAAGTTGTTTGGGTATTCTGACTCTGTACATTTCAACACAGCCTTTGGTTGGTAAGGGAAACTGAACTACATGAAGATGAGGTGGTGACAATACTGGCGGCTTTTTCTCAGGCTTCAGCTGAGGTTTTGGTTGTGACACTATGCCATGCTACCAAAACAAACCTGCTGAGGACATGAAAGCCAACATTGATTATATCTATTGGACCAAATAAGGCCAATATTCTCTGTTTTATAACATGTATATTTCTTTTGTATTATATTGTTTTATAAACACCTGCCATACTTTCTGTAGTTTTGTAATCTCTAATTTATTATACTCTTCATGATACCATGTGCTTTAATTTATTGTACTCTATATTCAGTTATATTTTATTCATTATACATATTTTTTAATTAGATTCTGTATTCCCTATGGTTGATAGGTGTCCATTTTAGGCTTGCTCCTGCATTGTGCTCCGGGCTGCCGGATAGGCACAATTTTTAATGCATACCCTGACCAGGACTAAGATTTTTTTTATTAGAAAATAAAGAATATTTTTTCTAGTTAGTGTATGTGTATTTACACTATTGTTATACTGGTCACAAAATATCATTATCATTCATTTTGAAACATTCCCTATTTTTGTGAGCAGTACATTGTGAGCACATTAGAGACACAAATGAACCTTACATGCATGTTTTTGTACTGTGGGAGGAAACCGGAGTACCCAGAGAAAGCCCACACAGACACAGGGAGGACATGCAGACTCCAGACAGAAAGGCAGAAAAGACAGAACATGGCTGTGAAGCAGCGGTGCTACCCACTGAGCCACTGTGCTGCCCTCGAAATCATGCCAGTATTTATTTTTTTAACTTCCTTAGTAGCTCTAAATTAAATTAATATTTGAATAAATATTTATTAACAAATGACATGAAGCTGACAAGAAACAAAACATGAACTATTTCAGGTTCATACTGCAATGAAATAAAAGTAAAAGCAAAAGTTATAAACTGAATGGAACTCACATGCAGATTCAGCAGCTCTAGCATTTCTACAACTGCATCTAAATAACTCCAAATAAAAGGTGATAATGAACAATATCCACCAAAAAGACCATGCGTATGACATATCAAGTCATGACATACTTGAGGCATGAACACAAGTAATATTTTTTTCTAGCAGTGACTATTATAAACTGTGTGTGGTCCACTCATACCAACAAAACAAAACACTGCAGTACTGAGAATGAACCCAAATAGTACCTGATCTATAGTGGTTCTGTTGGGGACCGGTGACCATTAGAAAACATACTAATGTAACGTATGTAGAAAATCAGATGGATTACAGTCTGTAATTGTAGAAATACAAATGAATTTATATGATAAGTGGAACTGAAATGGAGTGTAAAAACAAGGAGGTGTACCTAATAAAGCGGCCGGTATGTGTCTGTAATGTAGTAAGCCATGACTGTGTTACAGTGCTCAGCCCTGCCACCTCACATCTTCTGAGACCCAGCCTGGGCCACTGTGGAATATTCACGTCCTTTCATGACCTTCTGATTCTCTGGCTTCCTCCCTCACTCAAACAAATGTTAGATCAAGTAGATTAGATAAACATAAAAAATGAACAAATAAATGAATAAATGTGATTTATTAACTGTAGGGTGAAAAGTCAGAATGCTTTGTGGTAGATTTACTAGTAGGCTACCATAAAACATTGAAATAAAAGCATTGTGCAACATTTTTATAACATTAACTTAAAAATACTAATGGAACAATGTGACCATATAAACCAAACGAAAAGTGGGTTTATTATATTATGAGTAAACGTATTATTGCAATTACCACTACAATACTTTGAACATCATTCACCATAATAGAACAAGAGTCCAGGGATTGCTGTTCCAGCGCTGTGGGATGATCCTCCAACAGCCATAGCCAGTCATGCCTGCATGTGACACCTGACCATACCAGAAGGCACAGGCAAGTTGGTCAAACTTCTAAATTAACCTTTTAAACGTTAAGCTTTTTAAATCTTAATAGTCCTACCAACAAATTATTGGTCAGAAAATTAGCAAGAACTCAGAAAGTCTTATTGACTCAATCATAACTGGGTACTTTTTAGGGGTCAGTCCCCATTTTCCTCATGCTGATCAGTTTTGACTACACCCACCATGATTTCAGAATGGAATGCAACTCAATGGAAACAGTTTTGCAAACACTAGACTGGGCAGATTTTTAAACATTGTGTGCTGTTTGATTACGGCATTTATCAAGTCCAACATCACTATGCATATGTAATGTCACTAATGTTGGCGAGTCCTTCACTTGCCATGAGAACCTGTTTCTCACAGGGCTACTGTTTGCTACCTCACTTAACTTTGAGGCTCACATTAAGTCATGGATGCAGTCTGCTTTCCCATTGCATCACTGGCCATTACTCACTACTGGTGATGGCAAAACATTGGTTCATGCCCTTAGATCTCTTTACATTGCTTACTGTCTTTACTGACCTCTCAGTCATATCTACTAAAAAAACTTCCATAACTGCAGCAAAAGGGTTCACATACAACAAAATAATCTGTTCACATCATCCCTAATCTGAATCAGTGCACTTCTATAGTGATATTTGATATCAAGTACAACTACTCTAATTACGTCATTTATTTGTTGTCCCGGCATTTCTCATGAAGCTTCTCCATTACTACATAGTGAAATTATTACCCCATACTCTCAGGTATACTGAGGACATGCTACTTGGCGCCTATTACTTTAGATTTAAGTAGAGTTAAGAATGACCCACCTGTGTTTACCAGCAGACAAAACACCATAAATGATATTTTGTCAGCTTAAAATTTGATGACCTTTCTTGAACTGACTACACCAGCAGAAAAAGTGAAACACTGCATTTTCACGTATTTACATAAAAGCAAGCCAGGGGTACAAAAAAAAAACTGCCTGGTAATTTTTGATCCGCAATTATAAAATTACCTTTAACAACTTCTTCTACCTACAATACAAAACACAGATTGAGATTGCGTGCTGCTGAATTTTCTTACATGTGCAGCATCTCTGCCCCATGAATGCATGACAGACAGAAAGAACTGCATAAAAATGAAGCAAAAAAATCAGTCAGCATAAACATTTAATATATGTATTGTTTACTAATAAAGTACAAAGATACTGCTGATGATAATAAGACCCAGTTGTCTCCTTCTCTGCTGGACAATGGTTCAAAATTGAAAGAATACTAGTATTACTAGTATTTTTGTAGATAAAAAAAACTTCAAGGCTGTTATTCTTTCCCTTCAAATAATGCACTCAGAACCACTTTCTGCACATTTGTGTGACTTTCTATCTCTAGTACTATTTAAGTACTATGTCCTGTTATTCAAAATAATCTATAACGATTCTGTATCTTTAGCAATAATAATATTCTTCTACAGTATAATATAGACAATAATTATGGCAGGGGAAGGTGCGTCCTGCAAATGAGTGGTGTTCGCAGGTTAAATGCAATCTTTGTGCACTGTTAAAATAGGAATACCCTGAAAAAAAACTGTAATAAATTGTAGGATGATTCCTCATGCAAAATCGGTTTGAGGTTTAAGATTCAATTAAGCTGCTTTAGTTTTCAAGGTTTCATGAAAGTAGCTAAATTTTGACCCTTAGAACTAGGGGAGTTTAAAGAATGTTAAGACTACAAGGGTTAATTGGGGTAGATCATTCAGTGCCATTGTAATTTACCTCTGTCAAGTCTTTGGAGACATTTCTCTTCTAACAGTACTTATACTAATTAAATTAGTAATAGACACTAATTAAAGACACATTTGGTTTTGGTTCATTTCTTTTCTTTTTAAACCATGGCTATATGATAAACTACATAAGTTTTTTAATGGTCCTGCATCACCACACCATGCTATTCATGAGTCACTAATTATCTAAGTCGAAGAAGTATCGCAGATAAGCTCTGCAGAATAGACAGAAATGAGTCAGTGGATTCAAATGGGTGTAAGACCAGTTGATAGGAATCTACAAGCACAGCAGGATATCAGCCCTTATTAATTTGACATAATTATATTAAAGCGCTTTTGTAAGCTCAGTAACCACAACCGAGTAAAACAAGTCAAGAAGGGAACTGGATAGGCCTTGAATTTTAAATTTAGCTTATATGTCGAATTTTATATCTGCATTTATTTCAATTTACTTGAATTCAGCTTCACTGTAGATACAGTGCTGTGCAAATGTATTAGGCCACCATGACACCATTAGTCAAATATAATAGTGTTTAAAGCATAATGACCATGTACAATTATTTATCATGTGTAGTATTTGAAAAATAAAAAGTCTTCTAAAGGAAACGGCTTCTAAAAGCAACAGTGGCAAGAGAAACCATAATTGTAGAACTACAAAGTGTTTCTATAAGATCAGATAAGGTGAAATGGACAATGAGTGTAGAAACAAGAACTGTGCCTAATAAAGTGATAAGGTGAGAATGTATTACACTGCCTTTGAAACATATTTGACACTGTAAGGCTAAAAGATGAGACTGAATTAAAAGCAGTTATCCAAACATTTGACTGCCACTGTATATACTTGGACACAAGGCACATAATGACTAAATTTCAAATTATTAAAACATATTTCCATGGTTCCACCTGGTGTCATACTGCCTGACAAGTTATAGTAAACCACTTTAAAAATGGTAATTTGGATTTCTAAAAATATGCTGAAAAAACACTGTTTGGCACAGGTTTGTAGTGACTGGATTAGAGCTACTCGATTTTGAAACATGCTAGATGATCTTTTTCCATTGTACAACTTACTGTAGCCTTCCCATCTGCTCAAAGTATAGCCATTCACCTTGCTCTTCTCATCAGCACAGTGAATGCAAGAAACACTGCCACTTGCAGGAACTTACAGAATATCATGCATAGAAATCCCACAATGTCAGCAGTTTCTGAAAAAAAAACAACTCTGTCTGTTACAAACAATGATGCCATAGTTCAAGGCACTTAGTTCACTGGCATTTTCCCCATGCTGATGATTACCAAACACCTGCGATTATGATATTTGTATGATTTTAAGCTTTGTGCTGCTGCCATAATTGGCTGATCTAATAACCCTATGACTGAGCAGGTGATCCAGATGAAGTATGGTCAAGCAACCTATGACTTTGGGGCACAGAAATGTCTGAAATTAACTTAGTTTTAAAGCATTCAATCACTGCTAAAAAAGCATATTTTACAGAGTAATGCGTAGTTCTTTTTCAATAAATTCAAAATACTATTTCTTAATGCATAAACATAACACTGGGGGGAAAGAAAAATTACAACCGTTTACAGATGGTACACACACTGATTACTTTAGGTACACCCTCCTTGTTTCTACACGCAAAATGCACTATATTAGACACATCTAACATATTGCTCGACCTTGCAGATGTAAAGTCAGAGCCAGTAGCTCACCTTTTGTTTCATACATTGTGTTAGTCGTCCTCTAATACTTTATCAGTGCTTACAGGATGCTAGTGGCTGGACATTTTTGGTTGGTAGACTATTTTCACTCCTGCAGTGGCATAACAGTGTTTCAAAACTCCAGCAGCACTGCTGTTCCTGATCCACTAACCCTACCACATCAGTGTCACTGCAGTGCTGAGAATGATCCACCACTAAAACAGTACCTGATCTGTGGAGGTCCTGACCAGTAGAGAACACAGTAAAGTATGTAGAGAAACAGATGGAAAGTCTGAAATCACAAAGTACTTCTGTATGGCATGTAGACGTGATAAAATGGACAGTGAGAGTAGAAACAAGTTGTAATAAAGTGAGTATATATCTTCTGACATACAATACAATGCAAAGTTTTAGGCATGAGGTAGGTCACAAAGACAATAATGCAGACTACAATGTAATTTGTTGATTAAAATTGTTTCAAGACAGCATAGTTACTATTACAGAGCCATGAACTGAAGTAAGGACACCCGGTTGTGACGTATTAAAACATGGTTTGGGGTTTTTTCACGACTGTATAGTCTATTTTAAAAAGTCCTTACATGTCCAAGTCTCTCATCTGAAACGCTAAATCTAAACATTACCTTCTTGCATACTTCCTTTTCCCTCATGTTTTTTTTTTTTTTCAAAAAGAATGACAATAAATTGAAGCATTTTCAATATTTAAGGATGATTCAAGTCGTTATGCATACAGTACTAGGAAAATACATACATTTTTTACATACAATTTTTTTTTGTTAAGAAACCCTGATCTGTTCTTACCAAGTAAGGTGGCAAAATGCTGATTTTGGACAGGAAGAAGGCAGCAACTCACATCTGTTATGACAATCAGCCGAGCCTGAATTAGGCCAATCTCAAAAAGTGCATCAAGGCTGCAATGTAACTGCTGAAATTGTAATCAAGCTGCTTATTCTTGGTCAATAAACCTTGCTTCTCAAACATAACATTGGCAAATTAAAAAAAAATCTTAGGGTGAGTAATATACATTCTATTAGGTACACCACCTACAAATTGTCAATATTACTAGTTCCACTTATTACAGATATGCACTTTGTAGTTCTACAATTACAGACTGTAGTCCATCTGTTTCTCTACATACTTTGTTAGTCACCTTTACCCTGCTCTATAACAGTCAGGACTCCCACAGATCAGGTACTATTTGGGTGGTGGATCATTCTCAGCACTTCAGTGACACTGATGAGGTGGTGGTGTGTTACTGTGTCATGCAGGTAACGTGTGGATCAGACACAGCAGAGATGATGGAGTTTTTAAACCTCTCAGTGTCATGGCAGCACTGGAAATAGTGTTCAAAAGTGTCCAGCCACCGGCATCCTGTGAGCACAGATAAAAGATTAGAGGACGACTAAAACAAACTGCAACAACAAATGAGCTACTTTTTGACTTATGAACAATATTAGAGTTCACAGTGAATGAACATCATGTTTAAAAACTCCAGCAGCACTGCTGTGTCTGATCCACTCATATCAGTACAGCACACTAACAAATTACTCCAGCACATCAGTGTCAGTGCAATGTTGAGACTGATCTACGAAATAAATAGGGCCTGATTTGGAGAGGTACTAGAGAGTAAGGGGAACTAAGAGTATGTAGTTAAACAGATGGACTACAATCTGTAATTGTAGAACCACAAAGTGCTTCCAAGGGCTAAGTAGAACTCATAAAATGGACAATGGGTGTACAAGGAGGTGTACTTCATAAAGTGAGCAGAGAGTGAGTTAGTAAGAGTATAAACAGTGATCCTAACTGACTTGTCAATGAGCTATCAAGTAGTAGTATTGCAAGAGCACTAGTGAGTATAATGCTTTCCAATTAAATATTGTTCATTACAAATCATAAACTACTCATGAAGATTAAGCAAATATGGTGAATGAATTAAAAAAAAGAGTTTTAGAGTTTGTTTTATTGTAATGGCTTCATACATTTGTACAAAATCTGATAAGCCATGTTATCCCAGTATGATTCCACAATATTCCAAAGAGAAGCTTACTGAATACTTAGCTTCAGGTGTCCTCATAAATGCTCAATGTGGTTTAGGACAGGGGTAAACATTAAATGCATTATGAAATCCATCTCCACCTCCATCCTCAGAATAATTTATGGTTTCACGTAAACTCACGTGTTATGCAGTCACATGACTTGATAGTGTAAAGTACACATTATTCTGACAGATACAAGAAGAGATATCTTACTTATTCAAGAAGAATGCAAATTCCAGACGATCTAAACACTAAGCACGGCATGCAAGATTCAAAATACTGGTGGTCTCTAACTTTTGGTTCCCATTATGTCTGTAAATCTACAAATGAAACAAATAGTAAGCATTGCTGGTTTAATTTTAAATGCTATGCAGTGGTATCAAGGTCTTTTTTTGCACATATAGTTCAGATGTTATTTTGGAGAAAAAAAATTGCACCATTGCCTTTCCAAACAGCTAAAAAAAAGTTTAATCAAAACACGGTGAGCTTTTGAAGCATCAAGTTTCCACTGAGGTCATATATGGCTTATGACATTAATACTGAAACTAAGCTCTGAAGTTACTTTAACACAGCAACATTATAAAGAAACATTTACTATAAATACCAGCAAGTCTCCAGTTTTCCATTTTCAACCTGTAAGAGCGTAAAAGACATACAGACTTTCAAGGATATAGCAGAAAGCACGCAAAGCCCTGCAAGTATACATACAGTGCTCACAAAAATTAGGGGATATTTCAGAAGCGTTTGATTTTATTTCATTAAACAAGATCATCAGAAAAACAAATGAAAAGTTAAAGAAAGTTGTTCGATTACACAAATGAGATGCAAACTCAGTTATCAAAACTAAGTATTAAGTGACATATTCATGGGGTTTACAAAAGCATGTCAAACTTTAACGAGAGTGCATTGACTGTTCAGTAGGGTGTATGATCACCCTACTGCCAAAACACACTGTGCCAAAACACACTGTCAGTGATGGGGCATGTACAGGATCAGTGTCCAGCAGTTCTTGTGGGATCCTCTTCATATTCATTTTGAAATATCCCCTTTTTTGTGAGCAGCTTATTTTGCAAAGGAATGAATGTAATTACGTTGTACCTTTAGTTCGAGAAATCCTGCAGATCAGACATTTTTCCTTCTTGTGGGCGTCAAAGGCATAGGGAACCTTGTTTAAACAATGGGGGGTTGTTGAGGGGCACATAGGCATGCAGGAACATTGGTAGCAAGCGTCATATTTTTTAAACCACCTATTATAGTCACTCACTTGATGATCACAATAAATCTGCCAACACAAGCACAATAATTATTCAAGTTAATATTTATTTAAATTTAATACTTGTAACACACACACACACACACAATTAGATAAACCTTGCTAGTACTTGGTACTGAGGTGAATCTCCCATATCACCACATCTCAAAAAATGTCATATTAGTCTGAGATGTTCTGACATGAAGACATTTGAGCATAGTGAACCCCTTATATCATATCCAATATGGCTGCCATAAGAACAAGCACATTTTACGGAAGGAGGTAAAGGTACATCAACTATTGTGTTTATTGTGATTTTGACATACATTTTTGTTTATGAACATGTCAGGAATTATACTTTTAATTCTGTATATACTGCCCCTATTTAGGATTTAAAACATTATCCCAGAACAATGGATGTCAGGACAATGTTTAACGTCACATTGTTGTAGAGAACAGAACTGAAGCAGAGAGGATTCTGGACAGGATAGTTCAGAGAGGCTCAGATTTGGAGCTCTCAGATAATGAGGAAGAGAAAGATGATGAGGAAAAGGACGAAGATGCAAGAGAGACAGGCACAGAGACAGATTGTGACAAACAGGAAAGGCGTGCTAAGTGGACCAAGAACAGTGTGCACTTTTGTTTCATTCCATGATATAGTCTGTACGTACAGTAATTCATCCACGTTGATAGGTAAAGCAATGCGGTTACTGTAGACCTGTTGTCTTAACGAACAGAAACTGTGCAAAGGCTTAAAAAGCCTTAGTCATTTAATTTCCAATTATTTAACAATTTTTTCACTATGCTTGTTTCTACTTTTACCTTTTTATTTAGACACTTAGTATTTTTCATTATAGATTCACTTATGTGCTTGCTGGCTATCAAGACAACCCAACACCACGTTCTGACTGGAGTCCATTTCAATACTTTTCACGTTACAGAAGTCACAAACCTTGTGGGAAAAAAGATTTGGTAAGATTCACTAACCAAAGAGAGCTATAATCCAGAGGAATGTCTCCGAATACTACTACTCAAGAAATGAAGATCTTCAGTGCTTCTGTCCACATGACATGACCTGGCTTCAGCACACTTAAAATGTTGTGAAAAAAAACAAAGTACCCATTATAATTGACAAGATGCCAAGAGGTAGATTCTTCAAGCTTAGAAGAGCCATAAAGCTTGTTGATAACCTAGCAGTTGGTGACAAAAAAGTCAGACATTCTGTGGAGAGTTAATGTACTGATGAGCAAGTTAGACCTCTAAACTGTCCAGTCAGGCAGTTTGTTCCTGGCAAGGAAAACCCTACAGGCTTAAAAGGTCTTTGTCCTTGCTTCTCCAAATGGGTTAATGCTTGATTTCAGTATTTCAGGTGAATACAATCAGGGACCAAACACAGGGCATAAGAGTAGCATCAGTTCTGCTTATGTTGGAGTCTAACCAGAAACTAAACAATTCAGAATGCTTAACTCTTGTTATTAAAGTGTAACTCTACAGGCAAAATAAAGTTAATTTTCATCTTTTAAGTTTAGCTCTATTTTCATACTAAACAGGATCGTTACTCCACTTAACGATTGATGCTAATGATGCAGAAAGATGTGGAAATTGGACCTACAAACGGAAAACATTCTGTACATCAGGTGTTATACATGTAAAATATATAAAATAATTTCTGAATCGCTGAACAGATACAAAAGAAGAAATTAATCGGTAATTAACCTGTTTTAAGAGTGAACAAGCAAAACTGATTAATTTTTATATTGCAACTTTTCTTCGCTTTTCATATAAAAAAAAAAAATTATCTTTGTTCCCCTTGGGCGGTGGGATTTTGTGGACAGAGTAACTACGTTACATAGGCTGTGGTGTTCACAGTGCTCAACTGGCATCAAGGAACCACTTGAAACGTTGATACAATGCAGGATGAATCCATGCTTTCATGTTGTTTATTCTGACCCGGTCGTCTGAACGTTGCAGCAAAAAAATTAATTTATTTATTAAAAATAAATAAATAAATAAAAAATAAATTAAAAAAAGGCTCATCAGACCAGAAGGTTCTTCCTTTGTCCCATCTTCAAGGTTTGAGACATGCAATCAGAGATGCTCTTCATATTCCAGTTGTAGCAAGTGGTTAAGTTACTGTTGCTTTTCTATCAACTAGAACCAGCCTGGTCTATTTCCTACAGCATCAACAAGGCATTTTGGTGCCAAGAACTGCCGATCAGTTATTTTCTATAGACTGGATACATGACTGAAATCCCAGTAGATCAGCAGTTTTTAAAATACTCTAGCTAGCACGAACAACCACGGCACAAATGCAAAATATAATAACCCATTATTATATGTTTATAGATTTCTATTTGCATTTGCGCCATGGTTGTTCATGCTAGACAGGCAGGTCTGAGTATTTCAAAAACTCAGCTTCTCAAAAGTACATTCTCTAATGAATATATCAAGTTCAGGTATTGGAATAGCCCATCTTTATTTGCATATTAACAAATAAAAAAAGACAGCTTTAGTTCTTGTAGCCACAGCTGGCTCTGCGACCACGAGCACGCTCATACTTCCTGCCTTTGGAGCACACGTAGGGCCTGTGGAAGAGCAAAGTCGGTTAAGTCCTTCAAGAACAATACACTCAGTTTGCAATAGTCAGACATTACTGTGACCCAGATAATACAGACTCGTATCAATCATGAAATCGCTAGCTCAGCAGCAGACTTATCAAAAACAGCAAGTCCTTGCTCCATTTGCTCAATGCAGTCTAGAAGAAGACCATTGTGGGCAATAGTAAGCATGAAAGCTTTTGTGACACAAAGTGCTTCCACATTGATTTTTCTTCATAATCACATTTTTATATTCAATATTGACATTTTAAAATCGACCCTAATGCAAAAAAAAAAACTAAATACAATTACATAGAATTTAATCATTGCTCCAAGGTGCAATTCTTTTTATTTTTAGAAATGCCCTGATCACAGCGAGTGACCAGGTGCCTGTTGGCAGCGTCGTGGCTACTCCTGATGTAGAACTATACTGAAGTTTGATTTTGTGCAGTAGCTCATCTATGAAAAATATTACATCAGCTGGTAACTTCACCATGTCTACCACTGTAATTATTTTTAAAATGACGTTCTTACTTGGTGTGGCTGTGGGGAGTTCCAGGGGCTTTTCCGAAGTGCCTGTACACCTCCCTGCCCTTGCGAGGTCCTTTAGAAACAACCAGCAATAATAAGTACAAGAGTAGCACAAGAATCATCAGTATATTCGCCGCATTTCTTCTGACATCACTAGCAGTGGAAGCTTTTCAGTACGTGTCCATGTTCTCCATCACTTACCTGACAGCAGCACGGTGCCATGTCCCTTGGGGGTGGCTAAGGCAAGCTGATCAAAGGTCATGACCTGGCCACCAGCCTTCAGGATCCTCCGACGGGCTCCAGATGTCACTTTCAAAGCACACACCTGGAGGAAAGGGAGATGGTCATCACGTCTGCCTCAACTGTAACCAGTACATTTCAACAACTTCCAAAAGTTAACATTAGGGAATCGATGAGCACCTTACAATTCGTTAACAATTCAAAGGGTTGCGATGGCACAAGTAATGGTGATTTTACAGTTCTGTACATGTAGACCCAGAGGTCCAAATAAGGAAAACACTTCTGTTTTTAATGTGCTATATTTATTTCTTAGTTGATTTGGGTCATTTGCTGTTTTATTTCAATTAGCATTGACAATTCCATAAAAATCATTGCACTTAAGGGAAATTATTAGACTACATCATTTTGCGTGTGAGAAAATGGCTTGTAAAGTCATTGGGTAATAGAAAGGCACTATATAACTACAACATATTCATCTTAAGATACTACTACTGTAATTTATGGCACTTTTATAGCCTGAAAGGCTGACAAAGCCATTTAAGGGTTGATATTTTGGTGTTTCAAATGATCTCAAAAAGGAATCAGGATAGAGTTCTAGTGATCATGTAACATCCCCAACCTCTGCAAAATCAGTCCATGGACTTTGTGTATTTAGACATGAGAGGACAAGTCTTTTCAAATTCCTCTACTGTATGGTTGGCATGAGTTATTTGCAACCTGTGGGATGCTGTATGGCCAACCAAAGTGTGCAACAGAAAACAAAAGCCCTGGCTCTCAATGACTGCATAAAAATCCCTGTCAACAAAAGTTGAGATAACGTCTGCAATATGCTTTTCCTCTCAGATGTGTCTGTTCTGTGTATACCATGGCCTGTCTGGGTGATGCTGCACTTCCACATTTGAAATCTGACTTTTGCACCAGCAGTTAACATTAAAGAATCAATTTGAATCGATTCATTAAACTAATTTCCCCCCCCACATCTAATATGACAAAGCAAACGGAAAACCGTTTAACATCAATGCAGTGGCTATCTGAGACAAGAGCAAGGCTATAGCTATGTTAGTCAAACAGTCACACTGGGGCAATTTAGAGCTACCAATTAACCCAATACTCTGTCTTCAGGACGTGGAAGGAAACCAGAGTAGCCGCAGTAAACCCATGCAGACACAGGGAGGGCAAACTCCACACAGGCAGAATTCCAAGGATCTCTCGAATCAGATCTTTGGAGCAGTGTGGTGGCCAGGCTAAATGCATCTTGAACGTGAAATAAAAGGGTCCACTTAAAGGCAGCATGTAAACCAAGTGATGACATCATGGTTCAATTCAGCCTAATCTCCTAATCACACCGATGCAGTAGGCAGAAAAAAATGCAATGCACTGCAGTCTCAACAGGGCTGATTGGTAACAAGTAAGCAGCTCATTTCAAGGCAGGAAGCAGTAGTGGTGGGTCTCTGTCATTGTTTCCAGGCTTCTGATAAACTAAAAAGGCTAAACTGATAAGGGGCTTGTCGTCCTCCGCTGATCTACATTAGCATTTTTAGGTTGACTGAACTGGAATATTCATTGTTTTACGATCTTACTGGCACACTGAGCCAGTGAATATGAACAACTTATTTGGTCAACAAGA
>JAUZST010019222.1:0-33024 GCA_034779995.1 Parotocinclus haroldoi
TATATATTCTGCTTGTTTGTCAGTTTGTTTCAGTAGTACACTGCTCTTCTCTTTTCACAGCTCCTTGTGGTGGTCACTTTTCAGCCCAAAGTGGGATCATATTGTCTCCTGGCTGGCCAGGCTACTACAAAGACTCTCTCAGTTGTGAATGGGTCTTGGAGGCTGAACCAGGGCGCTCAATCAAAATTAGTTTTGAGAAGTATGCATATATGCATTTGTGAAAGAATTTAAATGCTGCATTTTACCCATAGATCAATGCATTACTAGATTATTGTCCTTCCCAGGTTTCAGACGGAGCTGAACTGCGATATCCTGGAGATACATGATGGGCCTAATCTGCTGTCTCCCTTGATTGGTTCATTTAATGGCACACAGGTGCCTCAGTTCCTGTTCAGCAGCAGTAACCACCTCTACATGCTCTTCACAACTGATAGCAGCCGCTCCGATAGTGGCTTCAGGATTCTTTATGAAAGTAAGGCCACTACTTTAACATAGTCTTAATATTCATTGGACTGAACATAGTGAGGTCTTCCTAAGCTTCTGTTTTTAATATTTTATCATGTTTTACAGTGAAATGGAATGAGAATAAATATTTGACAGCATGTGAATTATTAAATATGTGACTACATAGACAACATTTTACGTATGTATAGTTTATACATTTGCAAATATAAGAAAGTTACAAATATCCTTGCATAATTAGTTAAATATTATCTCTTAATGTTTAAGGAGTTTTGTTATTGGTCATTCATTTACAAGTATTCATTTGTCATTTGTGACTGACTAAGGGTGAACAGTATAATAGATCTTACATTTCAGTGGCTTCAGAACATTTGCTAAAAACATTGGATGTAGGAACAACCGAACTTAATGCTTATTTTCGCTTGTTGGTAAATATGCATTGTTCATGACATGGAAAAATCTACTGTGTGATTATTTATATTGTGTTGTGTATCATATAGATCTGTAACAAATTACTAATTTACACTTAGTCATTTGTTCCAGTATAATCCTCAATTTTTTGCAGATGCTGACACAGCTTGTATGATATCTATGTTAAATGTGAGCTTACTAATCAGTGATTAACAAAGAAGTCTACTTCCTGAAACACTACTTGCAGTCTTTGGACAACCACTATGTGGCTTGTCATCCAAAGTCCCAGTGTCCCAGAATTTGGCTAGGAGGAATGCAACAATGCTGTGTGATTTTGGTGGTCTTTCTGGGTGTTAGCTGTTGAAGTTTGTGACTATGGTACAACAGCGAGAGAGAGTTCTCCCGGCATCAGAATCGTCAATTCCATCTTCAGTTACCTGTGACGAACTACAAAATTTTGAGATTTCTGTGCTGATAACTTTTAACCCCAAGAGATATTGCAAATATGTTGGCAGATATTGATGTCTGAGACATTTCTAGTCACTTGGTTCCCATTGGGAAAAACTTGCCCTTGATCCTGTGTGGCAGCTTTGAAGATGGCAGCCATGTTTCAGACAAAAAACAGAGTATTAGTGAATATTATTCATTTTTTTCCAAATGGACAGACTAGCATCTGTGAGACAAGCCATAGAAAGGTTTATTACTGGTTAAGGGAGGAATGTTGGCATTATGTGAGTGTACGAACTGGACGTTGGAGCAATGACCGAAGATAATTTGTTTCAACGAGTCCCATTTTCTTTCCATCATATGAACCATTTAGGAAAAGCGATGTCACAGGGACATTGTGTTGGAAGAACATAAGTTAATGGAATTATTGTAATGGTCTAGGATGCTTGGACAACAATTACCTAAACATCATATGAGTCTTGGTCCTTACAACTTACAAGTTTTCCTTTCTGCTGCCACCATAGGCTAGCTCAGTTTGGAATTGGCAAGAATACTGTTTTAAAGCTGCTTTAAGACAATGCTCCATTGTAAAAAAGTGCTATATCAACAAATATGACTTGACTTAAACGTTGTTATGGACCAGGTGGCTTTTATGTTTTGACTGTGTGTGTGTGTGTGTGTGTGTGTGTGTGTGTGTGTGCTTATATACACAATAACTAATTGAAAAATCATGTGACTGTTTTAATTAAACTTTGTTTTTAACTTTTATCAAAAGCATAACCAAGACTGAGTAGCTTACCCAAGACTCCTGCATTTTCCTATATACATCATATAAATCAGACAAGTTTATATGCCAAAGAGGATTAGTTCCTTGATGCAGTGTACTCTGCAGAAATTAAAGGTGGTTACGAGGTTGTCAGAATGATACAGTTCAGACTTTTGACTACACTCCTCAGTTTACACTTGACTAAATTATTTATTGGCTTTGACATGATTTATTGTCTTTAGGTGTCACAGTGGATGCTTACTCTTGCCTCGATCCAGGCACCCCAGTTAATGGGTTGCGCTATGGTCAAGACTTTTCCATTGGCTCCACAGTTTCTTTTGGCTGTGACCCTGGCTACAGGCTCAGTCATGAGGAGCCTCTAGTATGTGAGAAGAATCACTGGTGGAGCCCCCCTCTTCCCACTTGTGATGGTAGGTATTCATTCACCTCTGTCTTTAGGAAAGCAGAGGGCAAATGCTTTCCATCAAGTCAATAATAAAGCGACACTAGGAAAAGATGGTCAACTTCAGTATAGCGACGGGATGCATCTGTCACCCAGCAGTGGCCTTACACGCAGATTGACATCTAAGGTAAATTGAGGCTTGATGAATAGGTTACTCATGTCAACGTTCCTTTGGTAGGCTGTCCTTTTACTTTTCAATTAGGTCATGTTCTCTTTTCTGAGGGGACAAAATTAGGACGGTGCAATTCAGTGGGTGGCCATTAGCCTGTCAGTGAGGAAGCTATTTACTGTGATGGCTGTGGTTGCTGATAGAAGTTGATCTTCTCCTGATTAATCATTCAGCAGTATGCTTTAGCAGGATTTCTCACCTGCATGCTGACCTTACTGGGAAAGCCTCAGTGTGAACAGAATCCTTCTGAGAGAGAATAGCTGGTGATGAAAACAGCACTTAGCACTGTCAAAGTAACATGCCATAAAAGTGGGTGTAAATTTAGAAATGTTGGTGAGATTGAGAGATGCAGAGATTTGGGCAACCAATTTTAGTTATTAGATTATTAGATTATGAATTCAATCAAATTTCCTTCATAGTGACAATTAATGCTTAAAGTCATATTGTCTAAGACTGATGAGTTTTGTGAAGTGTTTAGGCGAGGCTTTTGTCTCTCCAGCTAAGAGGGTTAAGACAGAGACACAATAATGCTGCATCTGCTAAGTTAATTCATCATTTCATTTCATTGCTTGTGCCTCCATTATCCAGAGAAAACAGTTTGGTAGAAAGGTCAATTACTTCTTAAGTGTTCATTTAATGCACATTCTTGTGTAGCACTAAACTCATAAGTACAAGTTGCTTAATGTGTGACTGCTCTGCATTGCAGCACTATGTGGAGGGGATGTGCGAGGACCGGGTGGTACTATTTTGTCTCCAGGTTACCCTGAGGTTTACCCTAGCTCCCTTAACTGTACCTGGACTGTGGAGGTCAGCCATGGGAAAGGTAAAACCACATACACACTTTAGTCTCAATAATACAGCAATATTTCTGCTGCACTTATTGTTTTTTTACTTGATATCAATCTCTGGACACAGGTACAGTACCAAATATTATATTTTCAGTTTTATCAACAGTTAAAGTAGTTTTGAATTCTTGACTACATACTATTATGTCCATATAATCATATTGTTTGCTACCCCATGGCTTAATGTTTAAAAATGTGCAATCTTTTTAAACTAATAGAGAGAATCTATTTTTTTCTGCCAAACTCCACTCCAGTCCAGTGCATATATGTAGCATACCTCTAAACTGGAACATAAAGTGATACAATATATTACAGTATTGATACTGGTGAAAGGGGGCAAACAACAGTGCCAAATGTATAGACATATGCTTCCTTCACCATTATGTGACTCAGTTACTGTGTAATTATCAATACCACAATAAATTGTATCGCTTTCTTTTGTGACACATTATTGATACACTGGCATATATATATATATATATATATATATATATATAAGTGACAAGTCAAATATTATTTATCTTAAGAACCATTAATTGCAAACACTTTCAAATAAAACCCAATCAATGTAAAAATGTCCATTCAAAATGTCAACACCATCTTCTTTCCAGATCACCTGCAGGGTGTTTGCCTCTAAAATTAACTAATGCTGTAATATAGTGACCCTGCTTTTGTGATTAGTCAACTGCTAAGGAAGTACGTGTGTGAAAGGAAGAATGAATAGAGAATCAGTTCCTGAGGTCTATTGAGTGGTGCTGCTAAAGCCTTCCTGAACACGAATTGCAGTGAATGCAGAATTAGCTTCTGCTCTATGCCCTGCTCTATAAAATATCATTGCACAAGCTTTGAGCTCTGAATAATGAACGTTTATCTGAATTTTAATTTCCCAGGACTGATAAAGTATTCAGTATGGAAGGTTATTATGTTTCATAGATGAATTGTGCAGAATTGAAATGCTCCTCCTTCTGTGTTCCTCTTCCTGACTAACCTTGGGGCTCTTTATAAGGGCTTCACCCTGAACATAAAGATGTATTTTTATACATAAAATATATCTTATACCCTAAGCCTTCCCATGGTAGTTTTGCAAGAGGTTAAATTGGACAAACATCTCAGATCTAGCTGATTGCTTAAACCGTACTGTTGGTTAGCTGATGTGCATGTTGTTTGTGTTTTGATCTACAGGAGTTCAGTTCACTTTTAACACCTTCCACCTGGAGGACCACCATGACTACCTGCTTATCACTGAGAATGGAAGCTTTGTGCAGCCTCTAGCACGCCTCACTGGTGCTGAACTGCCATCACTCATCAATGCAGGCCTCTATGGCAACTTTAAGGCTCAATTGCGTTTCATTTCAGATTTCTCCATCTCCTATGAAGGATTTAACATCACGTTCTCAGGTCAGTCCCTGTGGCCACAGGTGAATTTAGCCACACTGATGATCTGGCACTTTTTACACAACGTTGCTCTGTCCTCATGAACACTATGACATTGCCATTGATGCATAACAATTAATGTGCTCTCTGACCCTGGTCACTTTAGTGTGGTTTTTCATTATATATAATTACCTGATCCTTCAATTTGTCAGGTGCTTAATGGTGAATAGGCATGACTTTTATTTTCAAAAGCAGTGTTCAATATTAAAAGGTGACATACAGTTCGTTAGTGGAATCGGCAGCATTTACTCAAAAAGATAACAGCAATTTATGAGTATATGCTGTACAATACTACACTTTTAGCTGCCAAAAGAAAAAATAATCTTAACATTACAGTACAAAGCTGTGTAGTTCCTAAAATTTTAAAAGATTAAATGTGTCACTGTGCCAGTAAATACATAGTTGTTAAATGGCACATAACTATGCTAAAAGCCTGATGCTTCTGATACGCAGAGTACAATTTGGAGCCATGTGAGGATCCAGGAGTCCCAGAATTTGGCCGCCGTAATGGTTATAGCTTTGATATTGGCGATACACTCACTTTCTCTTGCAACATGGGCTACCGTCTGGAGGGGGCGCCGGAGATCGTTTGCCTGGGAGGGGGCCGGCGCATGTGGAGCGCACCTCTGCCAAGGTGTGTGGGTACGTTGTCAGCTGCTTTTAATTTTTTCCTATCTTCTGCTTACTAATTTATCCGTTTACTATCATACTGGACCACATGGGCATACGATGTTTGACTGTTTAAAGCATGGCTTAAGAATATAAACAAAATTGTAAATAAATCATATACAATATTGAAATTATATTAACATGGTTTACTCTATTTACTATAAAATAACATATTATATAGACAGTGGTTCCTTGACACACCTTGTGAACTTTGTTACCCACAATCAATGGTTGAGTGCTGAGCATATTTCTTCTGAGCATATAGAAATATAGAAATGCATTTCATTGGTTCCAGGACCCACCAATTGCAAACTACCTTGTATTATTCATAGTATAGCAAGATGAAAATGTTTTATTGACGAATACATTTTAGACATTAAAGTACTATAAATCTTAAAACCTTTATTTATAACCTTTACCTTTATTAAGGAGAACAGATGACTTGAGTGGTGGTGAGAAAGGGTGAGAGAAAGAGGAGGACATTATTAGAAATAGAAGTTCCCTTCTTTAATGAGTCTAGGCAATTTGCCTTCTGGAGTTTTCTCATTTTTCTGCCTTTTCACTTAAACTGGAGGTGCAGATTGCCATCCCAATAAACACCTCTCAATGGAAACCTGTCTTTTTTTAAAGGATCATGTCACGATCGTTTAATATGTTCTGTGCGACACACAAACTGATGATTTTTCCCTTTGTTTCACTCAAAAGTATCACAAGCATGCCATATCATATAGATACATATCATATTTAGCACAATAGTCAGGTCTCAAGCAAATGGTCGAGCACTGAACCAAAATTCACTCTCAAATTTTGGTCAAGGACAAAAAATGTTCAAGAATGGAGCAGTTCATGTACCAATAGATCACTGTGTATACAAAAAACAACTGTTAAAGATAATATATAATTACTGTTTGCTTGTATCTCTGGCAGCTTTGTACACACAGACTGGGCAACATTTGAAATTTGTTTCTTGCAATATGAGTTCAATTTCGTTTTATTTCATCGGTGTGTTTGAGCTAGTTGTTATGCTAGAAGGTCCTACTCACCTTCAGCTGTCTAGCAGAGGTCTACAGGTTTTCAATATCCTCCTGGCTCAGTCATCCAGTTTGGAATGACCTAAATTAGGCAAGTTCTTTTTGGTGCCAAACACATTTCACTTCTTAATAATGGTCTGAATGTTGCTCAATGAATAGCTAAAAACCTATTAAATCTATTATAGCCCTTCTCCTAATGTTCTACAACTTTTTTACAAGCCTTTTTTTAAATCACTTTTCTTCCTGTTCTTTGCCTAACTATGCATTACTGGTAGTAGAATCCTGAAGGAAGAGACAGTTTTATTCTTAAGTAATCAAGACCACTACACCTGATGTCAACTTAAAAAGTAATGTGAAAAGAAACTCAATTGAGTAATCTCAATTCTGATCAGGAATTATGCCAGTTAGGTGCCAAATTTATCTTAAAGATTAAATCCAGGTTAGTACAATAGTACAACAACCTCGATTTGACTTTGGTCAGTTCATCATTCTAATTCCTGTTTTTCTTATTGAAGAAATGTTCACAGTCAAAATAGTCATTTTGACCACTGGTAAGTTACAAAACATGGTGTGTGGGTCCTGAGTGAGACTGACTACTTAATCTTTGGAGAGGCTGACAGAATGTTGCTGTTTTCCTGCTTACAGAGTTGCTAGCTTTCATGTTATAGGCTTTGCATATTCATACAATCCACATTTTCATATTACAGCTCTAGCTAGGCTTAACATTATTGTTATTGTACTTCTTAATTTTCTCTGTGCTTAAGATCCGATAAGAACTAAGAACAGCTCCTTGTACTGTGCAGCTGAAACTCTGACTTGCATGTTGGTGTTATGATAATACTGCCTTCTCGTAGAAGTTGTGCATTCATTCGTGAAGACAGTGAATAAACAAAGGGTCATTCAGATTAATTAAGACATTAATTTTGTGACATGCTTGTGTTATTATCAGTCATTCTTCAAAATAAATTAAAGATAATTAAGCCTCCAAGTGGCAATACCATAAATATTTGCCCTATCGTAGGTATACTGCAACCCATTCCATACAATTTGTCTGAGAGTCTGAAAGAGCATAATTGGTCTTGAATTATTGGCACTAATGATACTATTTTCTAATACTATACCCTGAAAAGTTGATTAAAAAGGTTGACAAAATCAACTTTTGAAGAGATGTGTTAGCACTCATTACATTTGAGAATTGCTAATGAGTATGTTGGAAGATATTTTAGGCTTAAAATGACCATTATGATAACAAACATGTAAACTGTTATCCCTAGCAGTCTCAGTGGGTACAGCCTTCAGCTTGAACCAGCAGTGACAGAAGGTCTGGATTCAATCCCAGTTGGGGTTTGCAATGTGAAGGCTGGGCGGAGGGTTCATGGGAAAAAAACCCAGCCACTGGGGTGTTCTCTTAGTGCCAGTCCCAAGCCATAAAAGGGTTGTGTCAGGAAGGGCCTCTAGGGTAAAACCTGTGTCAAATCTAATATAGGGAGAGCCACTGTGCAAGCCCTAACAGGAACAGTCAGAAGAGGATCCTCATCATTAACAATATTAATCCTGCAGATGTGTTGTGCAAGTGGCATGTCAACTTATTTCCTATACTGTACAATATAAACATCTGCTGTTTTAGAGCGCAGACAAATGGAATGTTAAGAAGCAGGCAAGTAGGCAAGTATCAGTGATAGAATAGTAACAGCTCCCTCAACTTTCCCTTCATCAATCACATATATTGATTGCTGTGTTACAAACGTACAGTCCCAGTTTTTTTTCTGAATGAGGACAAATGAGCTTCCTAGTCTATATCATAGAATGCTGGTAAAAAGAGCAAAAGAAATGATCATGGAAACAGATGTTTTCTGTACACAAAGTAACTTTAAGTAGGATGTACAGCATGTAAAAGCTTACAGATCAGTTTTAGTGGATATATTATATTTCATTTTTAAATATCCGCTATTTGTGTGCGCAGTGTATATAATTACTTACAGTTGTCAGTCTATTATTAAGTCATTAATCAAATGAATTGGGTATTTATCAGGGCAGGCAATCTCTTACAGCAGAGTGCATATTATTCCAACGTAACATGGTGAGAATCAGTGAGACAGAACACATATCATGTTTGATTCACATATCATGTTTGATTCACATATCATGCTTGATTTTAAAAGCTTTTTACTAAATACAATCATTATTAATTTTAAAAAGTATATTTTAATCCTCAAATAGTTAGGACAGTATGGAAAATGCTAATTAAAGAACAATGTCTTACATTTACTTGAACTTTTATTTAATTGCAAAATAATGTACCTGAGATATTCAATGCTTTATCTGGTCAATTTTAGTATTTTTGTTAATAAATGTCCATTCCTGCATTGCATCCCTGCAACACATTTCAAAGTAATGATGTGGTTTGAACTAGATCAACAGGTCTATGACATTACATTTTGATTCGGTACAAAATAAGCATACATCAAAGACTAAGGAGTGAATGGTCTCCATTTGATTTACTGTCAACAAGTGCAAGAAAATTATTGAAATGTTTAAAACAATGCTTCTCAAAGAAAGACTGGACAAGATTTACACATTTCTCCTTAACACTGCATATTATCATTAAACACTTTAAGAACTGTGGAGGAATTGCAGTGCATAAAAGGCAATCGTGCAAGCTTTAGCTTTAGATCTTCAATCTCAATATTCACCATTCAACAATAACTGAAATAACCACATAGGCAATCCTGTGAAATGGAGAGTAAAAGAGTTGTGAGAGGACGGCACAGTAGCTCGGAGGGTAGCACCATTGCAGCAAGAAGGTCCTGTGTTTGATTCGCAGGTGGAGCATTCTGGGTCCTTTCTGTGTGGAGTTTGCATTTCCTCCCCGTGCACACATCGGTTTACTCTGGGCACTGTGGTCTCCTCACACAGTTTAAAGACATATATAAGGTTAAGTTACCGTGCTTAATTGGCCTAATCCAATTATATATAGAGTATCTCACAAAAGTGAGTACACCCCTCACAATTTTGTAGCTATTTTATAATATCTTTTCATCTGACAACACTGAAGATATGACACTTTGATACAAAGTAGTCAGTCTACAGCTTGTATAATTTGCTGTGCTTTCAAAATAATTGAACATGCAGCCATTAATGTCTAAACTGCTGCCAACAAAAGTGAGTGAAAATGGCCAAATTGTGCCCAAATGCCACCATTATTTTCCAGCATTGTCTTAACTCTCTTGGGTATAGAGGTCATGAGAGCTTCGCCAGTTGCCACTGGAATTCGCTTCCACTCCTCTATGATGACATAATAGATCTGGCGGATGTTAGAGATCTAGTGCTCTCCAACAGTTGCTCAATAGGGTTTGTTTTAGGTCTGGAGACATGCTTGGTCAGTCCAGCAACTTTACCCTCAGCTTCTTTCGCAATACAGTGGTTATCATGAAACTGACTGGGGTGTTATTATCATGTTGGAGTTCTGCCTTGCAGCCCAGTTTCTTTTTGCAAAGTAGATAGCTCTTAAGTTATTAAACCAAGAGTTACATGGATGTAGCCCAAGCTCAATTATGTAACAGATATCTAAACTAATATTACTCTTGTTGGTTTAAATAAAGCTTAATTTCATTAATGACATAAGAAGTTGAATGTTGAATGTTACAATTGAATACAATTACTCGTGTACAGTATGTTTGAGTGAGCAGCTTATTTGCTTCAAATCCTGTTACAGACGCAGGCCAAACCACTGCAGCTCAAACTAAATTGACTCCTACTGACTAAATATGCTAAGTACGGTTCAAAATAGTGTGGTCCAGCCGAGTGGTGATGGTTTTTGGAAACAGCTGTTAGTTGGATGTACTTTATTTTTTTTTAAAGCAACATGCATCACTTTTTGGGAACTGCATATCTTGTCAGTTTGCAACCAAGGACAGCCCTTTTGTTTGTGCTCTTCTTTGTGACCAGGTGTTTGATGCTGAACACCTTTAAGCAATAAAATAGCCTGTAGTATATTTTATCTGTAGAGGTGTCGACTCACAACTTCTGTAAAAAAATGCACCCACATAATCTGCACAACCCTTTGTTCTATGTAATGTTGTTGCACAATTCTAACATAGCTTTTTCAGATGTTAAAAAAACTTCTCAAATTTTATCTGTATACTATCAAAATGCTTAAACAAAGAGTTTAATTGCAGTTGTAAAAACAGGGGAAATGATCACTGACCATAATTAATATTTAATAATATTTAATATTTTATATTTTATAAGTTTAGTCTAATGTGCATTAATTGGCTTACAAGTCAAACTTAATTCAAGCTTAGAGCAGTCTGGGTCTTTTCTGTGTGGAATCCTTGTCCTTCCTGTGTCTGCATGGGTTTATTTCAGGTGCTCCGGTTTTCCCCCATAAACCCAAGATATGAGTGTAAGGCTAATTGGTGTCTTTAAAGTGCTCCTAGCGAGTTTGTGAGTGAGTGTTCCATAGAATGAATTTGTGCCCTATCTAGGGTTGTTTCCACTTTTCCTGCAACCCTGATCAGGATTAAGTGATTGAGAAAATGAATGATGACTGAATGGATATGTGTTTTTCGAGCCAGCTATAATAGACAGGATTTGGGACAATTTTTCACCCTGTTGACATAGCTGAGTAGGATTTCGCCACTGTGCATACACTGAGATTGATATGGTAAAACAAATAATTAAATGAACTTCTGAAAAAAGGACAAAGGCACAATCTGAGAATAGTAGTATAGAGAAAGAGTAGTACCGTGTTAGTGTAGTAAAGCCAAAAAGTGCAAGGTTTGTACTGCCCTGGTGGTAAGACAAGGGTCTAATTTTTTAAAATTTTCTAATAATTGTTTGACACATTTTTGTATGGTAGCATTACCAAAAAGGAAGAAGCAATTGTAAAACCTTTTTTTCTTATGCTCTTGTATTGCTTTTAACCAGCATCAATTTATGGTGGTTGCATCTTGATCGTGTGTTTGAGAAGGACCTTTGTCTGTGGTAATAACATTGTTAAACTTTAGAGCCCACCTGAGCTGTTTCCATTTCTGTCGTTAATCCCATCCTATTAACTTCATCATTACAGCTCCTGCAGGAGTGTGTGGCAAGGACATAAAATATGTGCTCATGATTATCTTTGTTTATGAAACCATTCTTATCTAATTTGTCTTGACACTTAAAGGATAAGATTGTCTGTAAGCCTTATTGCCTTATTGTACATAAGATTGTATGTAAGCACTAATTCCATTCATGGTGTTGATGTGTGTTTTAGCAGAGATAATGATCTTGCATCTTTGAGCATGCCTTTGTGACTTCATTTAGGGACTAACACTTGCATCCATGTGTATTATATATACAGAGGAATCTCAGTTGAACATAAAATTAATAGCTCAGGGATTTCAAATCAGATTTTAGAACATGAAGTTTAGACAAAATGAAGTTTTTAACATTTTTCACTCTGAGCCTAGGTGACCTACCTCGGATCCCCCTTATAGCGTTTTTGTTTTGCTTTTGTTTTATAATGGCCGATTAAACATACAGCACAGAGCACTGCATGACTTTAGCCCTTCATCTGAGCCTTCCCAAATCCATACTCTTGCAAGATAAACACCCAGCACCTCTCTAATCAGTGTAATTGGGTTACACTGCATTTAGGGTGAACTTTGGGCCTATCACGTTCATGCAAAATGTCAATATTGCCACATTAATATTCCATCAGTCAGCAGCCGGTTTTTATGAGTGACGACTTTAGCAGGGCACATGCTCCCCTGGAGGGGTTAGTGGTTGAAGCTCATCTCTCTCTGGCATTGAAGAGTTTACTTTTAATTTCAGGGTGAAGGGATATAAAAAAGGATTTCCATTGATTAACATCAGGCACAAATGTCTGTGCCAGCTTAATCCTGCTTTAATTCTCAATGAAGATCAACAGTGTGGAATAAAAACAGGGGGCTGACTGTTCTATGTAGCTGTCATATCAAGCACACCATGTTTAAACTGCATAGATGCTGAGTAGGTCCTCTGTGCTGTCTATCAGAATGAGATAAATGTCTTGTTAAATCTGTAACAAATGCTAATATAAACACACACACACGCGCACACACCTCTGTGATGGTAAATGTATGTATGATTATCGAAATACGTTTTGCACCTACTGCGAAAACACACATAAACGCATGCATACATGCACATGGACACACACACAGACATCTTTTTCCTTCATGCAGTAAGAACAAGCAGGCTGTGTATAGAATTTAAATCAGGCCTTAGAACTCAGCAAGTCTGACTCTCTGGACCATTTTAATGTTTGAGCCACAATCACTGCATCACAGACTCATCACATTTTCTCCCTTCTTAATTCTATGCACCTGTGAATCAGAAGGTCACGTTCAAATAAAACAGTTTTATTATCCTGTTTTTCTTACTTTTAAACCTTTTAAATCTCCCAAAATGGCAAACAACTCCATGCCACAGTTATTGGCACATTTATTTTGAATGAACAAAATGCAAAGCATGTTCCTATATGGGGGCTATTTTTAAGTTTTAAGAGTGTTTGGAGAGAAAATGTCACCGGGGTACGAATATGAGGAACATGATAACACTGATATTTACTGTTAGAACAATACCTAAGAAGTTTTTAAGATCTTAGAAGATGGTGGCATTTTATCCTCTTTTAACTCATTAATATTCTTTATTCTCTATCATTTTAATTTTTATCTATTAAACTAGTTACTATTTAATTCTAATTATCTAATTAACTTGTTAATTTAATTCAAAAAACTATACTGCACATACAAATTTGAGGATATTTTAAAATGATAAAAAGCAATAAAACAGAAGCATTTGTTCTGTTTTTATTAAACAAAAACATCAGAAAAAGCAATCGACAAGTCAACAGTTTATTGCTGCCACTGGACAATGGATATGCACCCAACCATACAACATCATCTCCATTGTGTTGAACCGCATGCCTGGCGATGACTAATAGTATGTATGTCATTATCTGCTGAACACCATAGAACCCACAAAAGGTGAACTGATGAGCATCGTCATTGGACCCAAATGCTGGCTGGTCAACTCTCCTCTGATGAGTCGCATTTCAGTTTGCAGCCTGACAAGCATCGTGTCCTGATCTGGTGTGAACGAGGAACACATTTCATATGAGAAAATGACTCTTTCTGTAGTGGTAGAATTGTGGTTTGGGCTGGCATCAACAATAGTTCATACTAAGCATATGCTAGAAGACTTTGAAAAGACTTATAAAGCCAAACCACAGAGTTTTTGGTCAAAGTATGATTTTACAATTTGTGTGAGCAAAAACGTATAATAATGCTAAGTTGAGTTTATTGGAACGTCAAGACTCAGCTATCCTGAGCACTTTCCACCAAACAATCGAGATGATGTAAGTACAGCACAGCCCCAGAAAGACTGTTATGATTTTATTCCGACATTGGGAACTTTTCTGCGACAGGGAAATCCTTTGAAAAGGATGAGACAGTGATCCCCACTATCTACAATAACACCATCATGGATATCTGCAGAAAAAAATCTGTATATAATAAAAGATGCATCAAGATCTGTCAAAAATGTATAATCGTAATAATAATTTATCCATCAAATATAATCAATTTATAATCATATCAGTTTCTGCATCCAAAACAGAATTGTGAGGTACCTAGCATTTCCCACCCCTACTGTGTAATATGGTGGAAGGTCTTTTTTGTGAAACCTTGTTATAGTTTGAGATTTGAGATTGGCATGAGGTTTTAAATGATTGTCTGTTTTCCCTATCAAAAAGCTACGTTGGTTCTTCCCAACATGATCCAAAGCATACATAAAAATCAACAATCGCACATAATAAGCAGTGGGAGGTTCTGGAAGAAGGTTAATTATGTTTAGAAGCCAAAATCAGAGTGGTTGAAAATACTGTATTAAAAGCAGAAGACAGAAAAGACACTAGGTGAACAGTTTATTGAGTCATTAGTAGCTGGGGGAAAAACTGAAGCATGGAAAGTAAAAACAGAGAAAAGATAAATAAGTTGGAAGTCCAAATTGAATGGAATATTTTAAGTTATAGACAGTATATAGAAAGAATATTTGTGATTTGTGTTTAGGCGATTTCAAGTAGTGACACCATTTTGATCATCCCATTGTATGGAAGTGCTGCCAACCTTTTTTCCAGCTACTCCATGTAGGGGTTCTCCCAGTCACTAAACCACCTGTCCTGTCAAGTGATGCATTAGTAGAGTGAACTTTTTATGACTGACTGACAGAGTAGCACGTAAACGAGCGCACAGTCTCTCAAATTGTATGTATATATAAATACACACTTAACTTTGTTATGATAATAGGTAGGTGAGTGGCATGAAGAAAGGGGTATTAATACCTCAAGAATAAGGTCAGCCCATTTAACTTCAAATTCAAATAACTTTAAATTCTAATTAATTCTTTGGGAAGCACTACACTAATTGGCCTTTCATTAATAGTAAACCTACAAATATAACCATAGACAATTAAAAATATACTGCATAGAGACTTTGGTAATTTGGTTTAGACTCTAAAGGTCTCTCTAATCTCCATATATTAGTATGGCTGCTAAGTAGGCTTAGCATAATGACTTGAGGCTTTTCCTGCCTGTAAGCTGACCGTTGAAGTAATGGCGAAAGCAGTCTTATATGAAGCACCCTTTGTCTTACTTGTTACTGTCAGTATGATGAATGGGTTATGTGATGTTTTAAATTGTGAGTAATTTAGGGACAGCTTTCTTAAATACAGTAAGCTAGTATATATTCATCACCTTAAGAATAAAATTGTGTGTAAAATAAGGTGCTTTCTTTTATATGGTGTTTGAATTAAAGTGAGCAGTGCATCAGACATGCAAACTGAAAAGCAATATGCAAAAATTAGAAACGATTGTAACCAAGTCTAGATGTAAATCAAAATTTAAAAGGCTTGCAAGAGAATAGTTTTAGGACTTTGCTTATGTTGTTATTTCAAAATATTATTACAATGGGCAGATAATTGCTTTTTAGCTTTGCAAATATTGATGTTTGTGTTGCTGACAAAAATACATAAAAGCAATACCATTGCTTCAAACCAAAAAACATCTATCAAAAACAGAAGCTACAGTGCAATCATTGTTTGCCTGTAGCAGTATTGGACAGCAGTATTACATGTACCTAGGATCATGTGCCATTTCAACAATGCATTGATGACGAAATTGGGGAATTGCTTCAGTCAGTACATGGGGCTTTCACTTTGTACCAAAAAAACTTCTAAAAAGTAAAATTAAGCTACCATTGGTCAGAACAGGCCATATCAGATTGCACTGTTATGGAACAAAGTAACATTTTTCCTGAGGTTTGTTGTTCTCATGAGGTTTATCATACTAAACTTCTTTCATTTGTATTATTAAACTTTTTCCCCTTAATCCTTTGACTGGAGGTTTAATATTTCATTAGACAACCAGATATGTAAATAATCTCATCTGAACTTATTAAAAACTGATTATTTATAGTATGTTATCATCATTAATGAACCAATACAATGTGAAATGTCATTGCATGAAATATACAAAGAGTCAAAACCTAGAACAGCTAATTACCCTACCATAGACTGGAAACATGCCATATTATTTATTGACACATATTGGGATTCAAATATATTTGATAGTAAAGAATAAGCTCTGAAGGCTGAGTGCTGTTGAGACTTCTGACTGTGACAGAACCCACTCATGTATGCACTCATATGGTGTATATATTACACATCAACCAGCTCCCACTAGCTCATTTGTGGGCCGCTCTGGTCTCACCATGTAGATGGCACTTGTCTCACTTAGTTACATCACAAACTATAGTACACCACACAGTTACAGGAAAATACATTTAAATGTGACTCAATGTTTATGTATATCATTAAGGAGATTAGCAGCTTCAAGCCTGGTGATGTTCGTAGAACACAGGCTTAATGTTCAACTGCAATTGAATAGATTGTTGTAATATCTAGGGGGAAAAAATTGCGAACCAAAGAAGACCTCAGCCATACCTCACACTACTGTGACATCTATGCTTTTTTAATAGAAAGGTGATTTATTAAAACTCATTTCCCAAACTTAATTATTATGTTTTATGTTGGGAGTTTACTAACACATTATTAAGCCAAATTACAATACAAAATAATATAGTATTTTGTACCTAACATTTTGAAAGAAATATTTTACTTTATACACACAGAACAAATATGTCAACAGAAATGATCAGTCACACTAAAATAAAAGATTCAGATTTTAAAATCTAGCTCGACTCAATAAACAGTCTGACCACATTTGTACAAATTATGACCTATTTAGGACACGTTTGTAGGTGTTCAGGGATCTTTGTGTGTTTTTGAAATCCTATTATTCAATATACTATTTAAATCTATTGTTTAAGGACTACTGAAATTGACATGACTATGAAATAATGCCGCTGGATCCCTGTCGCATTGGATATGCCATTTTTAGCAATGGAATTTGGAATTGAAGTCAAAAAGCTAAGTCTTGGTTTGTTAGACCAGAGAATCGTGTTTCTCACAGTCTGAGAGTCCTTTACGTGCATTTTACAGGATTTCGAATGTCCTGTCATCCTATGATGACAGGCTTCTGTCTGGCCACTCTGCCATAAAGACCAGATTGGTAGAGTGCTGTAGTGATGGTTGCCCATCTGGAAGTTTCGCCGATTTGTAGCCTTTTTAAATGCATCATTCAGAATTGTTGTCTGAGCACCCATAATTATGACTATAATTATAATAATATATTTTTTATTCTATACTTAATATTTTTATTTTATATGTACAGTAGTTACTATAAATTTAGAAGACAATTTCAAGACAACTAACAAGAAATACAGGGAAGGAAATAGTGTACCTGTGTGTGTGTGTGTGTGTGTGTGTGTGTGTGTGTGTGTGTGTGTCTGTTCAGTCCAGTCTGGTTGTTCACGAGTCTGATAGCTTGCATAAAGAAGCTGTTGCACAGTCTAGATGTGAGGGTCTGGATGATTCAAGACCTTTTTCCAGACAGTAGGAGGATGAAGAGTGTCATTTTATTTTATTTTATTTTAGCTTCTGTGTGTTGGAACTAGGGTGAGTCAAAAGCCACACGTGCTGCTTCTCGGACTTTCGCAAAAGTCAGCAAAAAAAATAGTTGAGGTTTCTTCGGCAGTAGCGGAAGCCACTGCGAGTCTTGTCATCCACATGCCTTGGAATTGACTATGAGAGTTGCATCTGTGCTTTGTGTAATTTGTGGTCTTTCTGAGTGTCTGTTGTTGAAGTCTGTGGCTATGAGATGACAGCTATGTTCCTGGAACATCAGAATCATCTTCAGTTACCTGTGATGAACAACAAAAGCTTTGATTTTGTGTCAACAGCTTTTGAACAACAGGAGATGTTGCATATCTGATTGTGAAAATCGATTTCTGAGACAATTCTGGTCTTCTTTGATACCCTGTATTGCTGCACAGTCATTATTTTGGTAGATGTATAACATCTACGCTACCAAGTGGGGTTGGGTGGCTTTTGGAGTCTTGGTTATTTCATTACATTGGGTTTTTATTTTCCACTGCTGCTGTAGAGATGCTTTGAGGAATATCTCTTGTTGTAAAAAAGCAGTAAATAAATAAATAATAAATATATAAATTAATGACTGAACTCATTTCACCTAAACACCAAAGCAGGATGGAAAATAGATTGTGTATGTCCCACTGGTAGTTCATGTTTAGGCTAGCTGCTGGAAATTAGAGTGCATAGGTAATTTACTAAATGAAGCCAATAACACGGGTGAATTATTCAAAATATGACACTACTAATGTCATTACAGTACGGTGGGGTAAAAGCTGCAGGGATATTTAAAAAATTAACATAGTGGTTATTAATACTTTTCTCTGTCCCATATGTCCTAATGGACCAAATTGCTGCATCAATTTCACTTTTCAGATGTATCCACATTGCACATGTATCTTGTCTAACTCAATCTGTTTGGAAAGTTGGGCATGTATAAGCACTATAAAATTAATATTTACAATTGCACGATGTCCATGTGGTGTACTTACGAGCTATGTAGGATGAAATGTGACATATGTAAGGGCAGTGTAATAAATAATGTTACTATGAGATTTGACATTTGGATCATTAAAGTACTGCATTCTTCCCTCAATGTTTTTTTTCTGTTTTTATTCCTCATATCTAGCTGAGTGTGGCTCGTCTGTCATCAACAATGAAGGTATTCTCTTGTCACCAAATTATCCAATGAACTACAACAACAACCATGAGTGCATCTACAGTATCCAAGTACAGGCTGGGAAAGGAATAAACATATCTGCTAGAACCTTTCATCTGGCCCAGGGGGATATCTTGAAGGTAATTCCATTTTCTGTGCACAGTTCTTGCCCAGGAATACCATTTATATGGGTATTCTCTGCAGCCATGTTGTTAGCATATGTAATGTCTCTCAATATGTGTCTCTATTCCAAAGCACAGAAATGTACTTTACATTTTTACACTTTACATTAATAATGAACAAAACCTCGTTTTAAGCACATACATTAGAATCTAGAGAACTTTGTAGCCATTATAGTTTGTTAGACATTGGTCTAATTGGTCATTTTATAGTTGTTCACTTAAATTAATCTTTCATTCTTTTATCACTTTTCTGTTAATAATTTAGATGTTTGTAAGTTTACAATGGGTCTAACAAGATTGTCTGATATGTAGATTCTTCCAAGCACAGCCAATTAGTAGCAAATATAAAAAATAATTTAGATAGACCTAATGTTTACTCAAACTGTTTTAACTCAATTCCTTTTAACTTAATGTAAAGCAAATCCTATTTGTAAATACTGTAATATAGAAAGCAGCTGAACTAGTTCTGAAAATGTTCCTCTAAGTGGTATGCAGGAGATGTTGAGCAAGTACCATGTTGATTTCTGTTGCAGATCTACGATGGGAAAGACAACACAGCACATGTTCTGGGAGCATTCACAGGTTCAGCCATGCTGGGAACAACCCTCATCAGCACTTCTAATCATCTATGGCTGGAGTTCTTCTCTGATGCAGAAACCACAGGAGAAGGGTTCAAATTGGTCTATTCCAGTAAGCATATAACCCAGCACCCATCATAGTTGCAGACATGCAGTGTGCCTGGCAAGATCCTGGCACAGCTGGTAGAATTTTTTGATGCTGGTGATTTCCTTGAATGGAGTCTACATAGTGGCATGTGCAGTCTGAAATCAGGAAAAGCTGGAATTATATGGAAAGTGTGCACTGAAATTCCTGCCGATTCCTTGAATATTTAATCATATTACGCACCTATAGAGAGAGATATATGTAAGACACTTATAACAAACAAACATGTGAAAGCTGAAAATCACAGCTGAATGAGTCTTCTGTCTGGTTGATCTGCCAATTCAAATGGCAGATATGGGTAGCATAGTGTGTTCTTCTGCACATGATATGAGTCGGTAAAGAAATCTAGCATTTGCTAAAAATAATAAGAACTTGCTGAATTTAAATTCAGATCTGAGGAGGTAGTGCTAGCCTGCAGCCATCTTTGGCCAGTGTAGACACTGAGCACCCAGCAAGGGTTATGCTAGCAGCCCAAAAGTGACTACAAAGAAATTTGGAACTAAACAATCATCTAAAACATTATCTGTTTTAATCTTAAGGATGTTTTCATCTTCTTCTCAGACCAGGAAACTTATTGAGGCATTACAGTGTTTTATAATTATCAGCATTGTACCTAAAAATAATTTACATTACAAACCTCGTAAGATCTGGAAGGTGTTTCCCTTTTAGTACACCCAAGTTCTAATTGTCTTTTGCAGTGTAAAAGGTAGTGTACAGCTTTCCTGTGATAGCACTAAACTGTAGGAACTCGAGTATGCGTCTTAACATTTCTTTGGACATGCCCTATGTTTAATGTCAGTGTCTTGGAATTACATTGTCTTAGATACACAAGCAACTGTTTCATGATGCTAGAAGCAATTAAAATATGTATGAAAACAGTAATAAAAAATGAACTAAACAAACATAATGTGCATTTTAAATGCATAAATCATATTGGTATATACTAGTATGGAAGTATTCATATTGTCAGGTGTACATAGAAATCTAGAGTTTAAATATTGCAACGTTACGAAAAGCAAGGTACATAAAGTGCAATATTTTGCCACCTTTTGAAAAGAAGAGACAAATTCTGAAAATTGACATCTGTTTCTCTACATGCTTTCTTAGTGTCCTTTACTTTGTTATCTATGCACAGGTCCTGACCACCACAGATTGTGGATCATTCTCAGCACTGATCTGGTGGTATATTATGTTAATGTTAAATTGTATTACACCATTTGTAAAAAATTTTCTCACCCATTGTCCATTCTATTAGACACATCTGCAAGGTGGAATCAGAGACGGCATCACCTTTATCAGTGCTCATAGGATGCTGATGATATTGTCAGCAGGTGGACCTTTTCAATCCAGCAGTGACACTGAAGATGTACACTAAAGCACTGCTATGCCAGATCCACTCATACCAGTGCAACACACAATGGCAGTTTGACTACAGTTTGACTGCAATGCTGAGAATGATCCACCACCCAAATAGTACCTGATCTCTAGGGATCCTATGGGGGTCTTGGCTATTAGAGAACAGAGTAAATGTAATGAACAAAGCATCTAGAGAAACAGATGAACTACAGTTTGTAATTGTCATACTACAACATCCTTCTTTAAGTAAGTCTAACCTATAGATCTAGTGTACCTGTATAAAGTGATTAGTGAGTGTATAACAGCAGCTTAAATTTTTATCACCCACTACAATGGAGTATACAGCAGACAGGAAAGATATGGACATAAAGAAGGCATTGGAAGATGTAAAGCTTTAGTCAGCTCAGCAGGATTATGCATGAGTGAATAGGAACAGCAAACTTTTCTCCTCACTGTCCTTGCCCTGTCTGCTCAAAGACAGGTGGGCAAGTATCTGGTTCACTTTTAAATGGGTTTAATACTGTTTTGTTTACCACATGGAATTCTGCAGGGTTTTAGTTTCTGTGGGGAGATAGCATTTAACCTGCTGGTAGGCTATCTAATTTGAAATCCACCAAATTCCTGTCTGTAGTTCCATTCCACCTGCAGGATTAGCTATCTGAGTATAAAATAAAGGTCAGATAGAGCCAGGACAAGGTGAGGCCACCACTGGTCTTCCAACTGCTGTATGTTAACTTCCAAATTAACACAGTGAGCGAATGAGAGGTTATGAAATATTAATATTGTTCATTTATGAAGTGTTTTTTGATCCTAGAGAAGTGCTAGTAAACAAAGTAATCAATGTGTAATCAAGCTCCAATCTAATGATTGGATCATATCTTTTCTTTGCACAAAGCAAATGGCTGCAACTACATGTTACATTTAGTTTAATGTTAAATGTTACTGGCACGTTTCATGTCAGATGGTTAAAGGTTGGGAAGACATACTGAGCAAGTAAATACATAAAATGATCAAATTCTTTTTTTTTATTCATCTTGCCTGTTTCACAATGAGAATTTTATAATGTAGTGATTATGGAAGTGGGCAGCACGGTGGCTCGGTGGGTAGCAACGCTGCCTCACAGCAAGAAGTTCCTTGGTTCAATACCAGGGTGGTGCGGCCTGGGTCCTTTCTGTGTGGAGTCTGCATGTCCTCCCTGTGTCTGTGTGGGATTACATCGAGTACTCCAACATGTGTTTTAAATTAATTGGTATCTCTAAAGTGGCTCTTAGTGTGTGTGGCTGTGTGTGTGTGTGTGTGCCCTACAATGGATTGGGTCCCCATCTAGGCCCCATCTAGACCCCGTGTGGAAGAAAATGGATGGATGGATGGATTATGGAAGTTAACAGAAAGTGTTGCATAGAAAGTGGGCTTATACTGTTGTGGATGCTGCTGCTTCACTAACCAAGCACTTAATTGGTCGATTGGTCGTGCCTGCACTGCACAGTGAGATATTAACAAAGTTGTTTACCATAATAAATGCCATAATGACAAACCACTTGAGTTCCGATGTCACGCTGAGTCCAGACAAGCTGCAGTCGTGTCGATGCAAAGAAAATAGACCATGTACTTTGTTTCACAACTGAACAAAATTGAAATTATATCCATGAAACTTCAGTCTTCTGTTGACAGAAACATTGTGTACTCAGGTCACTATCCTGTCATGATTATTTTGGTAGAAAACTTACTAATAATTACTGCGAAATTAGCAAATATCATTTAACATGCACCCTGCAATGGTCTTACATGCTATCCAGAGTGGCTCCTCTGCTGCCTTCTGTGCACATTATCCGGCTTAGTTCTCTGTGCTGAAGAAGTCGTCAGTGTCCTGTCTTAATCGCCTCATTGCACTCATACCAATCATCATGAAGTGCTTTGAGAGGATCTTTCTGAGGCACATCAAACTCCTACTACCTACATCAAAAGGCACTCTGAAGTTTGCATATATTTCTAACTGTTGAACAGATGGTGCAATCTCCATCACCCTACACCTGGCACTCATCCACCTGAACAAGAAGGACACAATTGTAAGATTGGTGTTCAGCATTCATGCCACATCAGCTGGTGAAAGTATGTAGTCTACTAGATAGGAGCACTCCCCTCTGCAGCTGGATTTGCTGTCTGTGAGTTCTCAGTCAGTAAAGATTAATATCTTTACCTGCAGAAGCACAAACTAAGCACTTGTGCTTCCCATGACTGTGTGCTCAACATAGACAACATTTAGACTTCATTTAGAGGTAATGTAATAAATAAATAATAAAATAAACATACATTGTTAGTTTAATATTCTTATTCTACCTCAACTATCTGTCTCCATATCCATAATGTAAATAAATTTGAGAGCTATCACTTTTGCTCGGTGTCTGTGTGACTGGATGGTCATGGAGAGTGTAATTTCAACACAGAAATAAATAAAATACATTGTTTGAATATTTGTTACAAACATTTATTAAACAAAATGAAAACTTGTTGATAGACTAGGGAATATTTCATTACATTTATATGACAAAACCTGATGATTAATGAATGTTAATGAAGTTATTTCACTGGAAAAGCAAGTTAAAGGGTTTAATTTCAAGATTGCAATATTTAGGGCAGGCACAGATGGATGGCTTGGTCTCTCTCGATTTTATGACTATAGCTTTTACAGAGACTTGATTAAAATAAGTTAATACTTGATCATATTGATTGATAATACAGTTATCTCAATGTTTTCCTTGTACTTGAAGACAAGTATACAAAACTTTTTTTGCAAAGGCTGCAGCAGCTCCCTCAATGTGAGGATTTCTACAGTTTAAATAGTTTTTTTCTAGATACTGGGATTTTTTTTAAGTTAAATATAGCTAGATTTTTTTCATAGTAAAAGTTATTTATTGTATTTTCTGGATTTAAGAAAAGCTTAATTCTGCTGGCACAATTAGATTTAAAAAGCTAAAAAAAAACTGTCAGCCAGGTTGTTAAACGTGGATGCATAACCCAGATGCACATTTGCCTATAGTCTATATTCTCAGTAAATAAGTCATGTATTTGAGACCTGAGATATGTACCTCTTGATAGTAAATAGATACTAGTTATAAATAGTATCTGTATTTAATGTAAACTTTCAATTACTTGTCTCTTCCAAGAAATTTACTGCTATGAGGAAATAATTTAACTGTGTGCTAATGTTAGACCTCCTAGTCAAAGCTTAACCCCCCTATTCATAATCTCTAGTGTCAGTCCTGGTGCTCAGTCCACTGCTGAGTCCACATAAATGCCATGTCATCTAGTTCATCAATGACACAACTGTGGTGACCCTCATCAGTCAGAACAATGAGTCTGCATACAGAGAATAAACAGTCTGTCTCTTAGTGTGGATAAACGAAGCAATAATTGTTAACTTATTTATTTCTTTGTGATCAGTCCCTGCTAAACACTGACAACATCGAAGGACCCTCAGCTTGTTAAGTAATGCAGCATCTGCATTTCCACTGTTAGCTGAAGAATGAAGATTTTCACTTCCCATCCTCACAACGTTCTGTTGTGGTATATGTAATATAATATAAGTTCAATATATGTAGGCTGTACTCATAATTTATATGCTGTGGCTAACATTTTTCTACTAGTACATACTGTACATTTACATTTATGTCATTTGGGACATACTGTAGATGCTGCACAGTGAAGGTTGCACAATCAAGTAGTCACTGCACTGCTACATAATACCCCTGTGAAGCATTTTTGTTCTACTGTATACTTCTATATTTGAATTGTAAAGTATTATTGAATCTTAAACCTTTGTTGCATCCAGGCTCAATTCAACACCTTCCCTTTGTGATTGTCATCTACATGCTGATTGTTGTCCTTGCTCCCTTGTTTTTACCATCAAACCCCCACCATCTGCCATTCAACCATTGCTATGGCAAACCCCAAGCCCTCCTCCATTGTCTATGAAGCCATGGGGACCATTTTCACCACTAAAGTAGCCTTTGAGGATATTCACTTGGAGACAACTTTCACATCTATGCTCATGCTGTATACTACCATGGGGGCATTTCCACTTACAGTGTTATTGCAACCTGGGACGAGTCATACACCAGGGATACAGAGCCAGCCAATGGTTTCCGCAAATCCTGAGGGTCAGCCAGATGTCCTGCTAACAACCTGCCAACCTGGATGCTGTGCCTGCATCTCCTGACAGCTCATTGGCAGATCCTGCTTTGCCTGATATCCAGCTGACTTTAGCCTCCAGCTACTGACAACTGGCTGCCTCCAGACACAGAGGCTGCACATGCAGTCCATCCAAACCTAGAGTCAATGAACAGCATCACCAAACCCAGAGCCCAGACTTGCTTGTGATCATTGCAGCTCCCTACCTGGAACACCAGCAGGTGTTTCACCACTACCTGGGTCCCTGCCAGGCCAAGATCATCCCTTTTATGGATCCACAGAAATTTGGCCACTGCTTATTGTTCCCCACTTAATCCACTTTTTCTATACCACCTCTGTTCTGGCTTCCACCCTGTTTTCCTTATCAATTATTATCAATATTTCTTTGCTGTTTGTAATTTGAAGCTTTCCAGCAATAGTCACCTTTCCAGTCACAATTCATTACAGTGACTGTGCAATAAATAATGCAAATTAATTAATATTAACAGGCAAGACAAAACACTAAAATATCTTTAAGTAGAAATACCCTAGCTGCTTCATGCTTTTTTCACTATGTATTCTGTGGTTGCTTAGACAGAAGCTCCATATGACAATGTGTACCAAAGCACAAAAATTTAAGCCATGTGTATTCAGCCGTAAACATCACTTGTATGTTGCCCATTAATGAAGTGTTAATGACCAGGTTAAGTGAATAACATCACAGTACTAAATACTTATTATGACCTTTAAGTACTAAATCAGATAAAGTGAACCCAGTGAAATAAATGAGACAACATTATTACACTTTTCAATTCATTTAATTATTCACTGAAAACACTGGTAAAAGTAATAATATTAAATTAGAAAAAGGGAATAATTCAACAACAAAATGTAACTCCAAGTGTTCCCTTTATTTTTGAGCAGTATATAAGCGAGAGAGAGAGAGAGAGCGAGAGAGAGAGAGAGAGAGAGAGAGAGAGAAGCAAGAGCTGCATCTAAACATTTCTAGTAACTGTTGGTCAATTGTGCATATCAACAATTTTAGGCCACACCTCTGTGCAGAACAGTTTCAACTCTGGATTTTTTAACTTACCAATTAAAACAAAAAGTCAGATCTTATGTACACAAAATTGTTTTTTTTTTGTTCTCAGTAGACTTCTGGCTTTTAGCAAAACGCAGTGAGAGAGAGAGCAGTCTTTCTCCTTGCAACCCTGCTATGCATGCCATTACTGTTCAGTGTTCTTCTTAATGGTTTTCTCATGAACATTAGCATTAGCCAATGTGAGAGAGGGCTTTAGTTGCTTTAAAATTATCATGTGCTCCTTTCTAACCTCTTGGACTTTAACACTCCTTGCATTTATTATGGAATTTCCTCCATTGTGAATTAGTTCACACACATTAGAGATTTATTTAAATTATTCAATCTTAATGAGAGTCAACAACAGTTGATACACTTCCATAATCATGTTGTCGAAGATTAGACTTTGATTAGCCCCTGCTCTTTAAATACATCAGAGCACCCACTCTCACCTTACAGTCTTCCAATTGGCTGGTCACCTATAACTTGTGCTATATATATATATATTTGTATATATAAAACACGTATAATTGTGCTAATTTTAGAGACTCACGGACATGCTATATATCGTTACTTAAGTTTATGACTTGTATGAAAATTATGTTTGCTGTTTATTTGTGCCAATAAGTGACCATTCTCACTATGACTTTTATATTTACAGGTTTTGAGTTGTCTCATTGTGAGGATCCTGGTGTTCCCCAGTTTGGTTTCAAGGTAAATGATCAGGGCCACTTCTCTGGCAGCACCATCACTTACAAGTGTGACCCTGGCTACACACTACATGGGAGTAGTGTACTCAAGTGCATGACAGGGGAAAGACGTGCCTGGGACAATTCTTTGCCATCATGTATAGGTAAGCCAAATGTGAAGTATAAAATGGTCAAAGTTTAGTTTTTTTTTACATATGCACACAAAGGATTAATTTTACTTAAGAATTACTGACAGCTTTCACTTTATGTTTATAAAGAAATGTTACAAGGTATTCAAAGGAAATGCAAGCTGATAATATGTCAAGTGAACTTGGCTATCAACTACAACCCCAATTCCAATTGTTGGGACATTGTGTGAAACTTAAAAGCAGAATATGATGATTTGCAAATGCTTTTAAACCGTATTCGATTGAATACACCACAAATAGAAGATGTGTAACGTTAAAATGGATAAACTATAGTTTCTTTGCAAATATTCACTCATTTTGAATTTGATGACTGTAACACATGCCAAAAGAGGTGGGACAGGGCATGCTTACCACTGTGTTACATCACCTTTATTTTAAAAACAATCAATAAACGTTTGGGAACAAAGGACAGTAATTGTATGCAAATATTTTACAATTTCAATTTTTTCTTATGCAAATAATTGTATTCTGCTTTTATTTATGTTTTGCACAATGTCGAAACTTCATTGAAATTGGGGTTGTATTTGTTCCATTTTGATGATTTCGAGATGTAGCTATGTTTTAATTAGACAAAACTGGTCAATAAAGAACCATATATTGTTAGACTCACAGCCCCACGGTCAAATCTTCTCTTGTGTACTTTTTTCTTTTGTTTTAATAAGTGAATTCACAAATTTTATTGATTTAATCCCATACTATTGATGATGCATGGTTGATGGAGGCATAAATGCTCTTCTGTCTTCTAACTGGAGCAGAGGAAGCAATCTCCTGTGTATAGACAACATTTTTGACAACCTTGACGTTTTCAGACTAATATTTTTTTTTTTTATTTCAAAGCAATAATGTGATGACTAGTTTATTTCCAGTATGATTACTCATCTTTATACCAACTAACTCTTCTTTATGCTGAAATCTTTAAGCATTTGTGTCCACTGATATGAGGTGCAGGTGGCAAATTGAGCATATCTGTAACCCAGTGGACTAAATATTTCTTTTACATTTAAAGGTAAAGAACTAAGAATGTGGTAGATTCGTGTTTACAGATCCACATAGCATCAAATGTCTTAACACCTATCAATCATGCTAAGTTGTGATAATTGAGCTGGCTAAAATATGGTCTTGCATGAGTTTCAAATTATCTTCCTGTCTAAATTGCCAGCATCTTTTGAGTGGCTAGTCAAGTTGTACAGAATGTTCATGTGCAACCACAAACACATTAGTAATCAGCTGAACTGAGGAGCAATGAGTGCAGCCAACAGCGGTGTTGGTGGGGAAGGCTTCTCTAACCCACTTGCCTAAAAACACTATAATGTTTAGATTAATCAAGTCCTGATCTGAGCTGTTATTCAGGCTTCACTGAACTGTGCACCCATTGTTTGTCATGGAGATAGCTTATGCAAATGAAGCCTCTTGAAAGAAAATGCTGATGTTGGTCCATTAGCAAATGCTACCTTCTTCGGCAGATCCGCACAACTTAAAACCATGCAATGAGCGTGAATGAGAGGATTCAAAAACATGTAGACCAGGTGCTGACAAAGATAAACTATTATTATATTATTAACTATTATTATTAATGATTATTATTATGAAATGGCAAAAATAACATATAAAAGACTGGAATATAAGTTACACATCTCAGAGTAACTGAAGCACTTAATAGCCATACCTGATCAATCCTTCCAAAAACACAGCAGCACATAGAGTTACTTCAGAGGTTCCCCAGGGGTCAGTTCTTGGTCCACTTACATTTTACTTATAGACTAAATTGCTGCTACACAGATGATACTCAACCTTATTTTTCTTATTTTTTATTATGATAATCTGTTATGATTATAACAGTAGTTATTGTTCAGTAAGTTGCATGGCATTCAATACTTTGTATACAATAAGTTTTGTGTTAATAATTTAGCCCAACTGTAGGCTAATGTAAGCATATTAAGCATGTTAAGCTATGATATACAGTATATAAAATCCCCCAGCAGCATCTCCATGTGTAATCTGCTTTCCGAAAACCAGAATTAATTATCCATGTTGAACATAATCATGCACAGGCAGGATGCTAAATTATGAGTACAGTGCTATCAGCACCACAACTGAGAACTTTTTATTTCCTATGTACTGCCTATTCTATTTCATTCTTACTGCAAGTTTCTAGTGTAAACACTACACATAGAGAGCTGTTCCTCAGAACAAGCAAATTATACAAAAACAAACATTTGTCATCAGCTTCCTGTGCTTATTGACATTTTATGTCCATCTAAGGAGCTTTATGTCCTCTTACCACATTGTTTCTGTACTTATCTTGCCTTGTGACATAAAGTAGAACTTTTTGAATTCAAACAGGCTGATTTCATCACTGTGACCCCAAGACTGACACAACATAAACTCTAAGTAAATAAAGTATATTCTGATTGACTAAAACCTTTTCAACCAAACTAATACTGGTTCAATAACCTTTCTTGAAATACAGCATACAGCTGGTTGATTCTAGTTGTGACACACAAAAATGTATATTGCTCACAAAAATTAGGGGATATTGTAAAACGAATATGAACCAATTTATATATTTATATATATCATTTCAAATAAAATCATCAGAAAAAGAAATGAAAAGTCAAAGAAAGTTGTTTGATTACGCAAATAAGACACAAACTCAATTATCGTGATTGAATAATAAGTGATATATTCATGGGGTTAACAGAAGCATGCCAAACTCAATGCGAGTGCCACACATTGACTGTTCTGTAGGGTGTATGGTTACTCAAAACTTTCAACACACACTGACTGCGATGGGGCATGGACAGGATCAGATGGTCTAGCAGTTTTTGTGGGATCTGGGATTTGGTAAACTATTTCAATTAATTTATTCTTCTTTAAGGTAGGTGATGCATGTGCCCTATAGATTTTCCTAACTTTTCATTTTCTTCCAGCTTTGTTTTGTGTGAACCTCTCCATTTTCTGTCTTTCTCTGTCTATGTCTTTCTTCAGCTGAATGTGGGGGTCGTTTTAAAGGGGAATCATCCGGGCGTATCCTTTCGCCTGGTTACCCGTTCCCTTATGACAACAACTTGCGCTGCACTTGGGTCATTGAGGTTGACTCAGGCAACATAGTCAGGTGCCACTCAGTATTTCCTCACACATGTTCAGACATGGTGCACCACATCACGGCTCTCAAATCAATACCATAACAGCGCCGGTAGATTCAAAGTCACACAAGGCTGCAGTTTGACACACTCTTTAACTATTTAGGTTCCACTTACACTGTGAAGATGAACATCAATAACCGATCAATATCTAGACCTTAGGAGTCACTCACAAATCTTGCAATATTTGAGTTTGCATTGATGCCTGAACGACTTACATTTTGAGGCCTAAATTGTTGCTAATGGCTTTAGTCATATCAGTCGCATGAGGCCACAAGCACTGAAGCCCTTAAAGGCTAAACGTTAATTTGTCATTTCACACACCCAACCAACAATATGAATAGCATTTGTCTGAAGCCAGATATTTTCTCATAACCCTTTCATCTGATCAGATTCTCAGAGTCTGTAGAAATATGGAAAGCTGCACCATTAACAGGCATTGCAATAGTAGCACAGAATTATTGGACTTTAGGGCTTTTTGTCAGTGAGGAAAATAATGTGAGGTGCTTCCTATATTTGTTGTTAGCAATGTGCTAAATTTTAATAATGGCCACTGTAAACTTGAACATTTTGGTATAAGAATTGCTATGTAGTTTTCAAACCTAATTTAACATTTATTTGGTGTAATCTGATTGTACTTTTCAATGTTTCCATCAAAATATAAGTTAAACAAATCATTTCATCTCTCTCTCCAACAGCCTACAGTTTCTGGCCTTTGATACAGAGGCATCGCATGATATCTTGAAGGTGTGGGACGGCCCTCCTGAGAATGAGATGTCCCTCAGGGAATTGAGTGGTTCTCTTTTACCGGAGGGCATCCACAGCACCCTCAACATGGTGACCATCCAATTTGAAACAGACTTCTACATCAGCAAGTCTGGCTTCGCCATCGAATTTTCCAGTGAGTTCTATAAATCCACAATCGAATTTTGGAATTATTTTTTGATCGACAGGTTTAATAAGCTAGGCCTTGGCTATGTTTTAATCTCTATGTCTCAGTATTATTAAGAGAATTGATACCCTTAAATTGGCAGACATGATTAGAGTGACCGTGCCCTAACTGACAATCATAATTTCTTATTTTGTCTGTGGGTCTGCTTTGAGTGACAGTTCATATTTTCCTATCGTGACACAGTTAGCTGACTGTATTAATTTGCCGTGATTGTGATTGGCAGGCTCAGTGGCCACAGCCTGCAGAGATCCAGGAGTGCCCATGAATGGGACTCGCAATGGAGATGGAAGGGAGCCTGGAGACACTGTGGCTTTTCAGTGTGATCCAGGATACGAACTGCAGGGTGAAATGAAGATCACATGCATACAAGTGGAAAACCGTTACTACTGGCAACCCAGCCCCCCTGTCTGTATAGGTAAGATGTATTGCAGATAGTCAGCTACCATATACCACCTATAATTTAAAGTACCAATACTTGTGTCTTTAGTGACCTAAAGATGTACATGAGCAACACATAAACTTCAGTCCCACAACTCTTACAGACTTTTAGTCAATACTGAAATTTCTCAGACTTTTAAGGATACTGTTTTGTACCACATCTTGATTAAAGTCAGACCTCAGTCTCCCTGATTCAAAATATTGGCCATAACTTTTCAGGACACTCTGGAATGCCTCCTCTGGAAATGTGTTTTTCAAGTCATCAAATTTCCCTGGAGTGACTAATTCTAAGAAGTGCAAACTTGCAAAATTAGAAAAATGCAATGAATCTGTTCCATGAGATAATCAAGGATGGCTATGGACTGATTTCTGTAGCACTCTGGGAGATCCTGGAATTGGGAGAGATGGCGCTTTATAATGGGCTCATTTTGTGGGTTGGATGTGAGACCTGCTGCTTTGGCATTAAAGCAAGAAGAGATCATTCTTTGCTTGCAGTAGAGAACAGCCATGTCCCTCTTCAGGACAATATCAAAGACAACGTCAGTATCTGAGAAAATTGTGTACAACACAAACTCAAAATCCTCTAGTTTCATTAAAAAATCTGGTCATCATCCATTGTCTTAACTGCAATGATGTTGTAAAAAGTCTGTAATAGGCATCATAGTTGTTTCTCACTATCCGTGATGTGCAATTCCATTGAGTAGGAGTGTTTCTGGGAAACCTTGAACAGCCTGCAAACTCAAGAAAATATTCAGACAAGCATTTAGCCCTGTGTGACAGCACCAGTTTAAGTCTGGATTAAGTCTAAGATTGTGTAGCAATGCACAACCTTGCACTTGGGCAATTGCCTTCACATTGGCCTGCAGACCATTGAGGGCTGAAACCAGGGCAGCAGCCCATTTGTATGTCTGTGCCACAAGTTTATCCCTACAATGATAGCCCTGCATGTTTTCATTTAATACTTCATAACAGACTGAGCATCTCGCCTCACAGAAAGATCAAGCAGAATCAGTTGTCTCATCTACCTGCCACCACAAAAGGGAGAAGCCAAAATATCATCTCTGATCTCATGAGAAAGAGTGGCTGCAAGAAGAGAGATCAGAGATCAAGTCTCTCTCTCTCTCTCTCTCTCTCTCTCTCTCTCTCTCTCTCTCTATA
>JAUZST010019233.1:0-45000 GCA_034779995.1 Parotocinclus haroldoi
CTCAAATTGCAAAATTGTTTCAGTTGTAAGTTGCTCTGGATAAGGGGATCTGCTAAATGATGTTAATGTAGCTTGCTCTTTAGAATATACAAAATATATATAAAATGCTCATAAAAAGTAGGGGATATTTTACTACTAATTTTTTTGTGAGCAGCATGTATGAAAGCAAAAAAGCAATTTATGGGTACTACCCTAAATGATGGTTCCTTTAGTCATAGTTTTGCTTACAAATATTCCCTACTGTACAAGTTCTCATATTGCCGTGAACTTTTAAAGGTAAATTGACTAGCTATCAACTACTAATAAATGCTTACACCCTCGTTGTCAAGGGCAAATCTCTAATCTAATAACAACCAAATATTGTCATATGCTATCATATAAAGTCTTATTAGAAGAAAGAAGCTTTATATAAGAGGCTTCTGGACTTTAATCATACAAAATGCATCATTAGAAAACAAACAACTCTAGTACATGGCTGTGTCTCAAATCTCATTGCAGTGCAGCACTACATAATGCGTGATTAAACAACCAATGTAATGACAAAAAAAATTACGGCTTTGGAGTTCGATATTAAACGAATTGAGACACAGCCGAGGTCTGGATTAAACAAGCAGCTGCAGCAATGCAAACCAAGCAAACAGCAAATGATTTACCTGCCGCTAGATGAAGGAGCAAGTCGTTTTTGTGTTTGAGTCGTTACAGAAATTCCAAGTAGACATGTTTAAAGGAATGTCCTGTTTTGTTTTAGAAATATTCAGCACGGCTAACGTCAGCGTTAAAGCCACCTAGCAAAGGGCTCAGAGGACCAAACAGCACAAACGATGCCAATTGGTTCCGAGAACTTTGCATTCTCGACGGCTATTGGTCCGTTCGTCACCGATGTCTCTGGCCATCACCTGCTTGATTATTTCAAGTGTCTCGTTTTCCATACGTCTATTTTTGGCTTTTCTTTTCCAGGTGACGTTTGCACAAAATGTACGTCTTGCATGCAGGTGATAAGCACAGTGCTCCTCAAAGCGACCTCTCCTTCCATATGTAGGTCACTGATAGCGCCCCGGTGTCTCCCTCCAGACGTCATCACATGTAAGCAGTCATCCACGTGGAGTCGCCATGGGTCAATGACATGATGAGGCGCTTTATTCATACGTTTGTTTTCTGTAAGAGTTAGAAAACTTGAAGTGCTTTATTGCAGGACTACGCTATACTTTAGTAAAAGTATGACTAATCTAAAAAATACACAAGCTGAAGTTGAAATATAGCTGAAATATAGAAGTAAAAGTAAAAAAAAAGAAAAGCCAAAGCCTTCCAATTCAGTTCTTGATACAGGGTGTTTTTTATTCAGGGTAGTGTATAGACTATGATATACTGAAAGTTGCTTTTTTCTTGCTGCTCTTCTTAAAATATGTTAGCCCCTTTTTGGTTAACATCACACTAAAACGACCCCATTTTGCATCTGGTAACTTGACTTGGACCTGAAGTTTAGGACTTGGGACTTAAGACATGCCTTGAGAAGATTCAAGAGTTGCTTGTATCAACTTGTCTTGGGAGTTAACTTGGCACTTGATTTGTGTCAAGACTTACTTGTTACCTGCAACTAATTGACTTGTTCCCAAATCTGTATCCAAGTTCAAGACCATGGTTACCTTAAACAAAAGACTGGAGTACTGTCTTCAGTTGAGGGGAGAAAACCTGCTCTCACTGAAGGGGTTTCTGGTGAAACTACTGTTCATTAGTAATGGAAAAAGTGAGCTTGACAAAAAAAAAGTGTGTTGGACAATCATTGTACCAGACTGTGTTAGTGAACTTAGTCTTCAGCGCCTCCTCAGAGTAGAGTCACTGGTCCTTCAAATCAAGAGAGCAATTTGAGTTGTTATGGGCAACTCACGGGGATGCTCCCTGGCTGGATCCCACTAGACCTATGTCAGGATATGGCCCTTTCAAAACAGACCCTAGGCAGATCCAAGACCTACTGGAGGTATTATGTCTCACAGTCGGCTTGGGAACGTCTGCTGATCCACCAAGATCTGATCTTTGAATAGATAGATAGAGACCTCTAACCTTCTCAGCCTGTTAACGTTGCAACCCTCACCAGGAAAACCCTAAGACTGAGGTGTTTTTAATCCTGCTCTACGTCCTCCAGATTCCCGGGGCTCCAGCAAATATCCTCAGAGAAGGGAAGAAAAAAAGCATGCTTTGTAAACTATGAGTTGCTGGTCCATCACCGAAAGGTACTTCAATATGATGTGCAAATACAGAAGCACAAACACTTGTGAGACCTTAGGCAAATAAAATCAGATTTTCACAACACATAGCTAACGTATTTTTGTATCTATTGTGGCTTAAGCACTGCAGTGACCAAGTCTGGCACTTACATAACTCAGGCTTTGAGCTGGGAGCAAATTGAGCACACCCACAGTCGGCTGCGCTGGCAGTGATATAACGCAGTTACAGGATCGAACTGAAGCAGTTGTTAGGGCAAGAGCAAATAAACTGCCATGAGTCTGCTCCTCAGGATAGGTCAAGTGAGCCAGAGTTTAAAACAGTATGAGTCAGCCAAATGCAGGATAATATAGTAGTGTGGGAGTAACACAAGTAAATCAGTTGCTTAAAGAACAAGTAACTGCTTCCTACTGGGCAAAATGTATACGAAGAAACTTAGTTAAAGTGATGCATTTGTTTAATAAGCAGTTCCTGGATATGATATTACGTCTGCATGATGCTCATAGCGCTGTCTGGAGGTGGAAATTCTTACTTGCTTGTCGTACAGGTGTGAGAATTGTGTTACGTCACTGATGCTGCTATTTCCACAGGACAGAATTAGGTTTATTATAGTTACAAGCCAGTAAGCAAACTGTAAACAGTAATGGAGAAATCCCAGTACAGGGCATGGTACCAGTTCATCATGGGGCGCACACACACACACACACACACACACACTCGTTTAGTCAGTCTGGGAAACTTCAGAGTACTAAGCTGACACATGCCCTTGGAATACGGGAGGAAACCAGAGTATCCAGAAGAAACAATCCAGAGTGTATGGACAGCAGGTAAGCTGAGACTGCTAACATCTGCACCACTGAACTGCTTGTATTTGATCACCATTATTATTTAATTATTTATCCTTTTTTAGCCCCACTTTTTTTTAGTAAGAGTTGTTGGCGCTTCAGCTTCTATCTTCAGAGATTGCAGGGTGAAGGCTTAAGCATGCTCTGGACACAACATCAAGTCCGTTTCAATGCTGGGGCATGATCCTTTGATTCAACCCCTACCTCCATGTATAGTTAGCTGTCCTTTTTATTAATTAAATAAACCTACTTAACAAATATATTACTAGATACCAGATGCATTAGTTGTTGTACATCTGTTGCAATGACACCTTGCACACTGTAGCCTCTGGTGCAGAAGGTTTTATTAAGCACAAAGTTTATGAAACACATTAGGAATCAGCGTGAGCAGACTGAATGCTGAGAAATGTTTGACTGGTGATGGCTCCTTGTAATCACCAAGATGATGATGATGATGAGCAGTACTTACCTCTCAGGTGAATTACATGATGGCTTGATGGTGGGACGGTTGCGAATTAGCTAACGTGGGATCATGAGACAGGGTCTTCTGATTGGGGCACTCCTGGTCTGCTTCACATACCACAAACCTCACTGCATTCCATGAGTGGGTCCTGTAACTTGAAAGCCCCTGATGATGTAGACTCAAAAACTCAACTTATCTTTCAGACACCAGACCCCGGATCGGATCTAGTGTGCCAGACCTCGGATCGGAAACTATTATAGTAACAGACCCTGAGCAGCAAAGTAACCCCATATTCATTGTTCCTGAGATTGCTAAGTGCTAAGTGGGCTGAGTGATCCGGCCACTGAGTGGTTGTGTCTGACGAACGGACACAGGCTGAGGGGCAATTGCACATGCAGGGCAGACTTATGCCTGGTCCCCGAGTTCTCAAGTGTGAGCCTTACTAGGAGAATCACTTCTTTATTATTTAATTTTCTTATCCACTTAAACCTGGTCAGGAGCGCCAGAAGGTCGGTTCCCACTCGGCAGCACAGGGCACAAGGCAGGAACAACATTAAACAGGGACCCAATCCATCTTAATGCACGTGCACTCATACACACTCTTACACACTGAGGGCATTTTAGAAACACCAATTAACCTAAAGTGCATGTCTTTGGAATGAGGAAGGGAACCAGTGTACCTGGAGTAAACCAACACGGACACAGGAAGGGCAAGCAAACTCCGCACAGGCGGAGACGACCACTCTAACTGCTGGCCACTGTGCCACTGTGCCAACCCTAGGGAAAAACATGGAAAACATATATGTATTTATTTAATACAAAATTACCACACTATTACACTATGGCTAAGAAAAATCTAGGGTGGCTAAGACTATGGTACTGTGGATAACTTAGTGAACCATTAGCCAAATACAAGAGAAAAGGAATTAACCTTGAGAAACTTCACACTGTAATTTTACACCTTACTTGGACAGTAGATGCTTTGCATGCTTTATGCTTGTCGTGGAGTTGACCGTGTTTTCCCCCGCCTAGTGGAATGGTACAGTCTGGTGAGTGGTTTGGCCCAAGTAGATCGAAAGAGAGGGAGAGAGAGATCGAGAGAGAGAGAGAGAGAGAGAGAGAGGTGCCATTGCAGACTGTCCCAGAGCTGACATGAACATCCTAGAAAAACGCAGGGCAGAGCAGGAACATGCGAACAACCAAAGAGGTTGGTTACTGGATACTGTTCACATTTAAAACCTGAACCTTGTTTTTTTTTAAGTCGGGAGGAAATTGGTCTCAGTCTGTGGGGTTTAGAGAAGTTTTCAGTAGGAGTTTGAACTTTGCCGAAGAAGAATCAATGCTGGAAGCGGGCTGAGAAAGGAAAAAAAGCACTTCAGGATGGGTTTGTGAATGCGAGCCACGCACGTACAGGTCAGTGTGCCAGCATTTGTATGTTTGCTCTGTGTCGCTTCTGGACAAGATGAAAGAATAAGACAACGTGTGCACGCGGATTCCTGGTAAAAGAAGAAGAAACTTGTTCGCTTACGCTTTATTTCAGCTGCGTTGTTTCGCGCGAACGGGATTGGAAATGCGTGCAAGAAGCGTTGCGTGCGCGCAGAAACAGAAACGGATCAGGAGGCGCGTGTCTACATCGTGCGTGTTGCTGTTCCTCGCGTGCTTTGGCACCGTGTCTCCTCTGGAATGCCCTCGCAGATGCGTTTGCTCCGGCACGAGAGTAGAATGCACCAATCAAAACTTAACATCCATCCCACAGCCTCTTCCAGCCAACACCACCACCCTCTTCCTGACTGGAAACAACATATCCAGCCTAACCGAGGAGGCTTTCCCGGTTGTCCTGGACCAGCTATCGGAGCTCTATCTGCCCGGAAACCAGATCAAGCAAGTGGGTCCTGGGGCATTTCACAACCTGACAAGTCTCAATTTGCTTGACATGAGCAACAACAGACTTCTCAATTTCAGCCCTGATGCCTTTTTAGAGGACAATTCGCTTCGGGTTCTGGACCTGACCAGAGCTTTGTACCCCTTCTTCCGTGTTGACGTTGTTTCGCACCTTTTACATCGCAGTGTTAAACTTTCCAATCTCAGCTTAGCCAGCAATGGCCTGGTGATCCTTCCAGAAGGCACATTCGCTGCCTTAGCTGAGCTCGCTGCTTTGGACCTGAGGAACAACTCCATTGTTTCCATTAAGAATGGCACTTTTAGAAATGCAGAGCTTAACAGTTTGGACCTGCGCGACAACGCGCTGAAAGAGCTTTCAAATGAGACTTTATTAGACCTCAGCCAGATACCAGGGCTCCGCATGTTCCTGGCAGGAAACCCTTGGCGTTGTGACTGCAACATCGAGGACATGGTGATATGGTTACGGAACACCGATTTTGTGGTCGACAAGCTGAACCTGACCTGCGCAGAGCCGGTGGAGATCATGAACACCAGAGTGTTGGAGCACTCTGAGCTGCAGTGCGCCTACCCGGGCGATATGGAACGCGTCCTGGAGACCTCCTACGTCTTCCTGGGTATGGTCTTGGCCCTCATTGGGGTCATTTTCCTCTTAGTGCTTTACCTGAACAGAAAGGGCATCAAGAGGTGGATTTATAATATCCGTGACGCCTGCAGGGACCACATGGAGGGCTACCATTACAGGTACGAGATTAACTCGGATCCACGTCTGGCCAACCTCAGCCTCAACTCAGATGTGTAAGGAGGCGCTGGGCTCAGTGTGGACAAGAGGCACAAACACAGCACAATGACTCAGCTCTACATTTGAGTAGTTCTCACAAACCCTATTATGCAGTTTGCCATGCCAGATCAATTCATTGGCTTCTGCTTGGGTGCACGACTTCTGCTAGATCGCTTGTGCTACATCGTGTTGTGCAATGCCGCATGGATCAAGAACTTATTTTAGAGGTTCCTAAGTGCTTAGTAGGGGTACATTACAGTTGTGTGTAAACAGTGGTGTTTAAACTGTTAGGCAGAGCCCTTGTGAAAGTTTATGAATACACCCCCCCCCCTCCCAAAAAAAACATGTTAGTGCCCCCTAAGAGGACTTAAACACGAGAACAAACATGATCAGTATTTTACGAGCTACAGGGATGAACAAACTTCAATTAAACCCAAATGTAATTAAAAGCATTTGTATTTTATAAAGCACACCAAGAAGCCCTCATTCAAGCTGAAAACAGTTTGAGTCATATTCCCCAGTTTGTAAAAAGGTTTAGATTCGTGTTAGGTGTCAAATTAAGGTACGCATGGATGCCCTGCCTCAGGGTTTTCCCAGCAGAACATTACCCAGAGCATCAAAATCATCCACCCCACCCCATGGCTGATCTTCTTCCGACAGTGCACCCGACACTTCCTCAAGTAAACCTTGCACATATACCCGACTGGTCACACTAGGCAGCCCTGTATTCAGCAGGGGGCGCTGCATTGTGCGTTGTGAAACGTAACCAGCATTAAATACTGCTATGACTTGTGCCCCAGGAGCTCTTCTGTCCATTTGGAGCAAACGGGAGAGGATCTGTTGATCTCGTGCAAAGGCAATACATTTGCTTTCAGGTTTGTGGGGACAATAAACAGTAAAAAAAAAAAACCCTCAAGCGCAGTTCCTGAGGGGGGGGGCATTAAAGGTACTTTCAAAATCACTGTTTTATTAAATGTATATACTGTGGGTATAGACTGCAGGTCTTATTATGCTCAACAAGTAATGCTAAGAATGGCTGGAGATGGCACGTTACATAAGGGCGTCATTTTTCACATCTAAGAGCACCGTAATTGAGAAGCATCGTGAAGATGGTTGAAGTACAAAGTAGCTCTGATGGCACATTAAGTTTGTGTTAACTGGTCCGACCTCATAACCTATTACATTAGATTTACAAGAACATATTTTGAACTTTACACGCAGCTCTAAATGCTGAATACTTCAGTGAATAAACAAACTAAATGAATCCAGATTGGTCTTTAAAAACAGCTATGGACAATTATACCACTAAATGTAGGGCGACTTAAATATGTACAATACTTATCAAATGTAACAGTATAAAATGAAATGTGTGCCGGTTCGGGTGGTCCTTCAAAATTTCTAAACGATATTTTTGCATCTATAATTAGCGTCCTTTTTTTTCGTGCATACTGCTAAATATACTGATCACGAAAATAGGGGATATTAAATTATGAGATATTTCATTTTGAAGTATCGCCTATTTTGTGTGAGCAGTATATTTGAAACGTGTTTTTTATTTAAATGTTTGTGTATGTTGGAACCTCGGATTATGAATTCCTCTTTATTCAGTCAGTTTGGGTCCGGAACGGTCCATTGGAATTTTTTTGTCCTTGAATTCGTACAATAAGTTATACAGCAGTAAGACCTGTTCACATATGTCACAGCCTCAGGGTGTGACTGAAATTGTCCACTCGCTGATTACTACATGGACTGTTCTATGAAAAACACTTTCATTCACATGATTCCAGACACACCCTCAGTCTTGCTGCCAAAGTCCCAGTGATAAGAAATTAGCCTGAAATTAATCATATACCCAAGGTCTGATTCCTTCAGTCTTTGTGAAAAAGGACTCTCCTTCCAAACATTAACCTCTCCATACCTCCCCCTATCCCACCAGTTCCAGTATGCCAGCAGTTGAGGTGTTGTTGATTATAATTTCTAGATTTGTTTCTATGTATAATGATTTGAACGTTTTTTTTTTTTTTGCAGTCATTTACATTCACGTCATTTAACAGACGCCATTAAAATTCATAGTCTTACAATGCAAGCCATTACGGGTTAAGGACCTTGCTCAGGGACCCACCTGTGGTAGCTAGGCAGAGGTGGGATTTGAACCCTGGACCTTCTGGTCCATAGTCAAGTACCTTAACTGCTAGGCCGCCACAGTCCCACAGTCAGAACGGTGATGTATAATTCATAATTCACTATTACATACGAATACAGGAATAAACAACAATTCTTTGGGAGTCGGGAATGGATTCTACTTACATTACTTCTTAAGGGGAAATGTGATTTCAAATAGTCTCTCAGAAGCAATTAAGTTCATGTTCCGAGGTTCCAATGAATATTTGAAATTATGTACACTGCTTACAGCAATTAGGGGAGACCTGAAAATGCAGAGGATCCCACAAGAACTGCTGAAGAGTCCGATCATTTCCATGCCCCTTCACTGTCAAGTGTGTTTTGGCAGTCGTGGGTGACCATACACTCTATCAAACAGTCAATGTGGAAGCACTCTTGTCCAGTTTGACATGCTTCTGTCATGCCCCAATAAATATATCACTCGCTACTCAATCACAATAATTGAGTTTGCATCTCATTTGCATAAGCAAACAACTTTTTTTGACATAAAAAAAAAAAATTGCTTTTCTAATGATTTTGTTTAATGAAATCAAATAAAATCCTTTTATTGTAATCGCTTTACATTCTATTTGAAATATGCCCTAATTTCTGTGAGCAGTGTAGTTATTTGTTATTATGTTTCGTAAGCTCCGCCTCTGCTCTCATGCATCGATCCTCCTTTGGCACCAAGACCATGGTTGTGGTTTGTCCCTGTTGAAAATGTGAAAATCGTTCACCCCGCCGGATGGGCCTGCCCACCCACAGTATGAATACCACTGGTGTAGAATACGCTGCAAGCATCTTAACTGTCATGGATGCAAATGTGCAATTTCACCCTCTTGCAAAACAACAGAAATTAAGTTTTATAGTCTTCAGGTCCTAATGCTTGTTAATATTTGAACTCAATAACACAGACTTTGCATGCATTTCTGTCCTCTTTCAAGACTGGTTGAAGAGTGTAAACCTTAGCAAACGATTATCAGATGTCCATTTTTACATTTGCAGTTGTTGAATGGAGACGCCTTGAATTTTCTTATAAAGACGTTCTGCTGACAATAAAAGTCTTTCATTCATCCTTTATCTGCCCAGGAAAGTAAACAAGCTGGAGCTCAAAAAACGCTCACTACAAAGCTGCTGGAACAAGAACAGGCATGAGAAATATTCAAGACTGAACACACACATGCTTGTCTTTCTATGACTGCGGGGACTTTACAGTGACAGTACTACTTATGCTACCTCTATATTTATTGTATTGTATAGTATTACAATCACAGTGTAGCGAATGAAATTACACCTGAGCCATTTCGCTGAATTGGTGCCATTTAACATTAAACATGTATTTAGTTAAGAGAATTCAGCGTAAGAAACATTTTATTTTGTGTCTTGCACAGTAAGGCAATTTCAAATGTAAGCTATATCATTTCAAACATTACTAAAAACGAACTAGAATGCTGAAAAATAGTAGCTGCCCCTGGTCTCTAGCATTTTGCAACAACACATAATGATGAAAATCCTTCTGAAATCTTATGTTCTTTGCATGGTTGTGTCACATCATATCCTATGCCTTAAAGATTGTTTTTTTTTTTTTTGTAAGAAGTTCTTAATAATTTACTTTAAAATGCATGGTTTGTTCATTTCCCCAGTTTTTCAAGACAGTCGTGTTACCCTAACATATTTCCACTTCTAAAAATTATGGAACCTACCGCACATCATATGTTCAATAAGAAGCTGTATCATCTGGATCTTCTAAAGAATGTGGGAAGACCAAAAATAAATCGTATTTTGTCGTGTGTTAGATGATACTGCAACTATGACTGAGAAGGCCAGTCTCAACTTACCGTCCTGTAACCAATTATTATTTTTAGATGTTATTTGTTTATTTTTGATAAATTGTTCATTATTATTGCTAGTAGTATGGATGCCATGTGGTTACATTTTATGTATTTGCTATTTTTGTGCTGAAAACCGAGAGTAGCAAGAGAGACCATGTAAAAAATAAAATAAAGTTGCCCGAGATTGTCAGATATTCATTATAAATACTTGAATGTGTATGTTGTTAGATTCAAAACTGTAAACTATAAAAATAATGTATTAATTTGTAAAAAAAAAAAAACGAGTAAATGGCACCCCTTCAGCGGAATGACTACACAACTACACTACACGATTCTAACCATTTTCTCCAAACTTTCTTGGCCATACCCTGCAACAAACCTCCACCCTCCAAAACACACACCATTTTTATATTCAGTGCCTTAACCTAAGTAACATAAAGCAATTTTGGGGGACGTTGTAGTTTTTGTTTAAAAAATGCATGATTTCTTGTGGAGCTCAGCAAACTGTCAGCAAAAAGTCATCTCTTTCAATCTGTATGGAAACATTCGGTCCTCACAATGATATATACATTTCACACACACACACACACGGCTGTCAGTTTTGATTCAGTGTCATATTCCATTGTAAGTGTATGAACACGTCCAGCAAATAACGTGGTGGTTGAATTCCTAAATAACAACAACATATTATTATTATTATTATTATTATTATTACATGTACTGTACTGTGTAAAAGTCATATGCCAACATTAGATTTGTTCTTTTAGTAAGGATACATTGACCATACATAACATATTTTCAACGATTGGCCCCAGAGACCTCAAATTTGAAATCCTCTTTTCCACTGACCTTCATTCCAATCTTTTTGAGTTTAAGCATAACTTAGCCTTTTCACCCTGCTACACTTTAAAGAGACCACCCTCATTAAGCATCTTCAGACTCTAGAAAGGTTAACCTGGCATCTCTACGAAGCTAAAAAATGTTGCTATTGTTCATGTGTAAGTGGAGGACACACTAAATACTTGATGTTTTGTAATACTGTATTCTAATAAAGAGACTGAATACAATGGTATATCTAATCTAATGGTGGCCTAAGCCTTTTGTGGAAGCACGGTGGCTCGGTGGGTAGCACTGCTGCCTCACAGCAAGAAGGTCCCGGGTTCAATCCCATGGTGAGCGACCTGGGTCCTCCCCGTGTCTGCGTGGGTTTACTCCAGGTGTGGTAGGTTAATTGCTGTCTCTAAATTGTCATTGACTTGTGAATGCAAACCACCCCAGCCGTGTATCTGGAAACAGCTGCACGCCGGTTCCAAGCCCAGATAAATGGAGAAAGCAATGGCGAACTACTCCACTATCCTGCCGAAATACTTCATGGATCACATCATTTAACTGAGAGTCGGCTGCGACTCTCCATCCATCCATCCAAGCCTTTTTCACAGAACTGCGCCGTATAAAATAAAACAAAGTTTGGCATGTGCAGTATTTCCAAGTAGATAAGTTTAGTTTCAGAAATTTACTGTTTTCAGAAAACAGTGTACTAAGTAGACAATTTTTCCTGTTTTATCCCCACTTGGCCTATTCAGGGCTGGACGAGTGGTGCAGAGTCTGGACGCTGCCATGGTGTATTGGGCGCAGACGGCATAACACACTGGAAGAGGCTCCAGTATATCACAGGGCAGCCCAAACCCTTCTGGCCTCTCTCAGACATGTCCAAACATGCCTGCACGTCCCAAAACCCTGTTCTCCATAATGGAAGACTAGCCAATTGCCACAGAAGCACCTGAGCGACCCATAAGTATTTTATATTTAGGAAACTCCACAATGCATACAAATTCGGTAATTTGATCTGACTCAAACGTTTGCTTTGAAATCAAATGCTTTAAAAAAAAGAAATGCTCACGAACTAGGTGTGAACTGTATATATCAATTAGCCTGTTAATCAGTCATTTGACTATCCCAAATGAGCCAGTAGGGACACCCTTGGTCTGCAAACCGAACCCTAAACCTCCGGTGGACCCTTAACTCTGTGCGTGAGGGCGGGAGGGAAGGTTGAGTCCCTAGGTCTTGCATGCAGGATAGATGATAGGGGAGAGGATAGGGGCCAGCACCCGAGGGCACAGAAGAAACTCAGTTGGTCTCCTGCAGTCTCATTCCACGGCTGAATTTGTGGTCACATAATGCAAATACATCAAAGAGACTTTGGTAAAAACAGGATAATAAAATATTAATATAAAACTCTTCCATCTTTGTCAGTGCCGGTATAATCCCACAAAGTACTAAAGCAGGGCTATTTGTGATCTGTCCATTAAGTACAATTTTTACAAGGGGTTGGTTCTTACAAGCTAATTAAATACAAACAAAATGATGATCATTTCTAGGAACTGGGATTTTTTTTTTATCTTGCATCACTGGGGTTATGAGTTAAAATTGACTGTGTACTGTAACTCCAGATGATGTGGCTCTGCTGCTTTTTCATGTATGGCATGCTCAGTCTGTTTTCAAACTGTCACTTTGTTGAAGGAGAAAGTAACAACTGACATATAACTACACATTTTAGCAATGAGTATAGAGAAAGCAACGTGAGTTGCTACGAAACATGTGAGCGCAGTAAAAGATTATTACTCATAATGCAGTATGGTTATGGAGACCTTTCAAGACATTTTAAGACTAAACACATTGTCAAAAAAACCTGGCCATGCCATTTTTGTGTCATATGGCCCCACGCTGCCCTAAGCAGTTTATTGGTGATACTCCGTTTTGGGTGGCACGATGGCATGTGTGGCTAGAGCAGTCACCTCAGCTCTGAGATCCCCAGTTCAACCCCCGGACTCTCTGGTATGTTTGAACACGGCAAGTGGCACTAATGAGATGATAAATAAAAATGATAACCAAACTCTGTTTTTTTATGGTATAAATGTATCTTGGATAGGAAGCCACTATAACACAGGGCTGGCAGGGGTTGTTATTTTACCTTTGCATTGCCATCCTCTTCTCCCCCTGATGCCTGACCTGGCCAAAAGGAAACCGAGCACGGTAAGTAATATCAACAAGGTCACAAAGCTCAAGGTTTATTACCAATTGCTGGGCCCTTTAATCAATATACTGCAAAATCTGACTGTGGTGGCCTACTGGTTAAGGCACTATACTCTGGACCACAAGGTCCAGGGTTCAAATCCTACCTGTGCCACAGTTGGGTCCTTGAGCAAGGCCCTTACCCCACAATTGCTTGGATTGTAAATCTGTAATAATTGTAAGTCGCTCTAGATAAGGGCATCTGCTAAATGCCTTTAAAAAATCACCGCTGTTATATTAAAAGTCAGTTACAGTCTTTGGACAGTTTAATAATCTTGTCGTGTTTCACAGTAATATTTAATGGATCTACAAAATCAGCTGACGTTTGCCGGTTTTACCGTCACTATGAAACAAGTTTGATAATTTGTAAATGGATTTTATTCTTTTAAATCTTAAATCTTCTTTTAATCTCATTTATGTACCGCTTTTCACAAACCCAATGTGGCTTTATAGCAATAATCAGAACAAAGTGCACAACACTATTTGAACAAAAACTCAAAGTAGGCGGTGAAGGAGAGGAGAAATCGAGCAGAAACAGATGGCTTTTCAAAGCAGATTTGAATTCAGAAAGAAAAGGAACAGTACGCAAAGAGAAAAGAAGTGCATTCCAGATTTGGGGTCAACAGCACAGAAGGAGCGAACCCCCGTAGTGTACAGCCAGAATCTAGGGACCTCTAGGATATTGGCTTCTGCTCATATCAAGCTGCAGACTGGATAATGTATTTTCAGTAGCTTAAATTAATAAAATGGGTCTAGGCTGTGCAAAACCTTCAAGTTCAGCTCTTAGGTTTAAACCACAAACATTTTCACTTAAATTCTAAGATTAAATATATGTTATGCTCTGTCAAAGCTTAAATAAAACAGTAAGGGGTATGGTGCAATGGCGAGACAAATAAAGCATTCTAGTTCCAAACAATGACAACTCAATTTAAAGCACAGTTTTTTTTCTATTTTTTCTGTGTCATACATGCCCAGCCCACATCCCGAGAACCGCTGAGACTTTCAGGCCCATGGCAAGGCAGAACTTCAAACCAAATCAAACCAGACTGGCATCCCACAAAACCTCCTACAGCAACCAACATCTAGAATCACCAGTATCACAATATATGACTGCGGGACTGTGTTAATCCAGCATAGTACTGGACTATGGGCAACAAGGTCCAGGGTCCAAGCCCCAGCACTGGCAAGCTGTCACTGTTGGACCCTTGAGCAAGGCTCTTAATTAACATGTTTAAATTGCACAGATAAGATTCTAGCAACTGCAAGTATCTCTAAATAAGAGCATCTAATCTGGCGGTACCACCATATTACATATTTGAACATTTATGCATCTGTTTTAAGAGACCGGAAGTTAGATATCAAAGCAGTATGTCAAAATAAAACTAATTAGGTACGGCACGACAACACATTTAAAACTGACTTAAAGAAATGAAAGTGCAGTGATATCCAAACACACAAAGAATAACAAAACGTTCGAATCACTACATTAAAGCAAGATGGATGAATATCCAGAGCAGGTCGGTGAATTGTAGCAAACATTAAGTCAATTACAGTATTATGAACAGTTACATAATTAAACAACTGTAATTTTAACAATAAAACCTGTATACAGTATGTGAGCAGCAATACCACAGGGACCTTGTTAAATATAACACTAGAAAATGCAGCTCCTGGAGGAATTGTGTGTTGCATCGGTGCGGTCGGTTCTGGCCTGGCGAAGGACTGAGAACCAGTCGATTTTGGTAGGGCTTGGGTCCGAGGCACAGTGGGTTTTGGTCAGGTGCAGGTCCGAGTCCTGGTAGGTTCTGGTTGGGCGTAGGCCCGAGAGCTGGTCGATTCTAATCAGGCTCTGGTCCCAGTCCTGGTCGATTATGGATGAGCACAGACCTGAGACCTGATTAGGCATGGGTCTGAGACACAGTGGGTTCTGGCCGGGCACAGGTCCAACACCCTGAAGGCTCTGGCAGGTGCAGGTCTGATAACGGGTGCATGTCTGAGACCTGATTGAGTCTGGTTGGCTTTGATCTTTCTTTGATCTTTCCGCCAAAGTGGGACCATATAAAATAGATGGGGTGAAATTTAAAGAGTGATAAACACACAGACAGTGCGATCACAATGTAACCTAACATGACCGGTGACATCATACACAGGTACGTGTAGCTCGAAAATTGACCGAGCTATGGCTGTGCAAACTTTGCCTTAATGTTTAGTCAATGGGAAATTTTTTGCAGAAAAATCGTAAGAGGCGAACGAAACAATATTTTTCTCAATTTTGAACAAGCACACTTCTCCCGAACATACCGGATGTTTCAGCGTGTGTCCTGTGTCGATATGTCGAAAGTTCTAGGTGGAGAGACCGACCGAAAAATCGGGTGAAATAATAATAAGAGATAGAAATAAAATCGGATAACAATATATGTGTTGCACAGCAACACACGTAATAAATAGCAGCACTGTTGCAGGGTGTGAGTCAGCAAAGCGTGTCAAAAACATCTGCTGCCAATTTTAACCAATAACAAACAGATGGATAAATGACTGAATTACAGATGTTCAAAACACACTCTGTATCGACAAGGTATTCATACACATCTGGTTAAGTCATTATCTGTAAAAGTCCTCAGAAAACGGTTATTTTTTGCAAGATTGTTTTTAAAGTATCCAGTATTGACAAACAAGCATTTGCTTTTTCATATAAAAAATGGTATATACAGGTATGCACCATATAACATCCATGATATACTCTGCGAAACTGCATGTAACGTGACTGGACGTTGAGCAAACACTTTATTATACAGCATACTTAGCAAAGCTACGTTAGATACTGCAGTGCACCGATATTAAATAAATAGCCAAGATACGGCATTGTATTTCGTACATTGATTTTTATTTAAAATAAAGTTTGCATATCACATATTGATTGTCCAGTTTTTACCATTTGAGATGGGTAAAATCTTATCTTACTGTAAAGCTGTGTGCAGCACATTCTTCACTCAGCCTCTTTCTCTTTCACACACACACACACACACACACACAAATATGGAATGAGAAACTCTCTTTTATGTGACAGCACAGCATATGCCCTGTTGTATTCACAACACAAGCAGGTCTTTCAGGAGAGAGCAGAGAAGCCTGCAGAAACTGTGAGAATCTTGCACATTTAACTCAGATGACTCAGATGTCCAGAGGTCTGAGAACACTGGTAAAAATGATTCTATTCTGAATTTGTCTCAGGTTTGACACAACATCTTTTATTTTCAGTTTTCAATACTGTAATCAGCATAACAATCGGAGTGACGAGAATTCATGTTTTAGTTCGTTTCCCCCTTTTTTAATCACGTAGTCGATGTAAACGTAAACGCATTTGTGTAAAATCTCATGAACCAGCATGATTTCATAATATTCCACAGCATATCTTGTGACGTATTCAAGTGGCCCCATAAACGTTTGATGGGGTTGAGGTAAACTTCAGGTTAAATTCATTTTAATGGCACTTACAAAAAAGCATCATCCCAAAGAAACCATATCAAGTACAGCTTGTTTCTGCCCTTATTGCCCATTTTATCAGCTCTCCTTTCCATATAGAATTTTAAATTTGCTGTTTAATTACAGGCTGTAGTGCATTTGTTTATTTTTGCTGGTCCCCTTTCTTCTGTTCTCTAATGCCCAGGACCCCCACAGATCAGAAAAGGAAACGATCTATGCCTAATGCCAATACAGATTTGCAATGAATCACTCATTTGTTTGGAACTGTGTACACAGGCTGGGGGCTCAGCTTTTCTTGGATACTCACAGGGGGCTCCAACGAAAAAGAAAAATCTGTGCCACACAACTACTGTCTCTGACTTTACATCTATAAGGGGGAGCAATAAGTGGCATATGTGTAACAGAGTGCGCTGTGAGTCAACGCTGTGTAAAAGCTCCAGCAGCACTGCTGTGTCTGATCCAATCATACCAGCACAACACACATTAACACACCACCATCACATCAGTGTCACCGCAGTGTGCTGACAATGATCCACCACTTAAGTAGTACCTGATCTTTGGGGGGTCCTGATTAGAGAACATAGTAAAGGGGACCAAAAACAGACTGCAATCTGTAATTGTAGAACTACAATGTGCTTCTGTATAAGTGGATCTAATGAAATTGGGTGTTCAAACAAGCATATGTACCTAACAAGACTGACTGGGAGTGTGGATTGTAATAATTAACAAAAAGTCAACATTTTGGAGAATGTAACAAAAAAGAGAATATGAAACCATAAAGTAACCATAGCATACATACAAAATGAACCAATGAACAGATTCAATCGAGGAATGTGAAAAATTATCTTGGTATTATTCAGGCCAGTAAACAGAATCACTGTAGGGTCTCTTACTTAATCACCAGGTTGCAGTTTTGTTGGCACGGCATTATAAGCCAACAGGAAGGGAGGAGGAGTTTTTTTTTTGTTTTTTTTTTGTGATCTGGAAAAAGGTATGAGGAGTCAACGCTGCAATTTTCTTTCTTCTGTTCTGACGCTTTGAGGTGTGCTTTGGGTCCTTCCCCACAAACATCCAAGCAGCAACTCTGACATGATCCTAACAGGACTTTTCTGACATAGGTATATCAAGTGAAGCAGTGCTAAAGTGTTTTAATGACTGCATTTTTAGGAAAACAGGTATATCTGCTCAGTCATACAACTATCAAGGCAAATCTATACTATACATAAATGTTCCCAAAGAGGTAAGTAATGCATCTTAACAGTTAAGGTCCTGGACTATTAATCAAATTGTTGTGACTTCAGATCATGACTTGACAAAGATATCCCTACTGGGCTGTTTATTTTAACTGGGACTGTGGTGGTCAAGCGATTAAGGTACTGGACCAGAAGGTCCAGGGTTCAAATCCCACCTCTGCCAGAGTTGGGTCCCTGAGCAACCCACTGCTTGGATAGTAAGATTGTAATTGTATGTCGCTCTGGATAGGTGCGTTTGCTAAATGACAGAAATGTAAATGCTCAGATGTAAGTCCCTATATAAGGTGATCTGCTAAATGGAATATAAGCATTTTGAAAAGTACACACTTTGACTTTACTGGCTTTTGCCTACCTCTTGCATACAATGCTATCCAAACGCACGGCACACTTTATGAATGAGGTGACATATTTAGACGACACCCTTAACTAAAACCAGCACTTGATTCTTTTGTTAATGCTCAGTAAGCATTAATATTTGATTTGTCCTTTTGCTTTTGCTGCACTGAATTGTTTGGTCTAGTTCAGAGTTGACATGGGCTAATCACATTCCTTGTCATGCTGGTTTGGTCAAAAAGAAAGAAACACAATGATTCGTGGTGGTACATGTAGTGAGTCAGACCTCGTCGTGTTATGTTTGTGCTTGTAAGGGTTGCCAGGTGTCTCTCACATCTCATGTGAGGCTTGTGAAACTGGAGTACTGGGAGGAGTAAGACAGCTCTGCCCAGCCTTAACGCCTCTTTTCTTCTCCGGCTAAACATGTTGTTGCAGAGTCCTGGCTCTTTTCTGTTGTTGCTCACAGCTTAAAGAGATGCTGCTTTGAAGTTGGTCCCACGAGTCTCACTGACTAAGTACTGGTAATTAAGGTCATCAGAATAAGCTCACACTAGGATCTTCTTTTTAAAGTATATTAGCATGTAAAGAAGCATGCCTTAATGCTTGTTAAAGCTTGACTTTTTGTCCTTGTATACAACTCGACACTGCTTGCAATACAGACAGTTCTCTGGTGAGGAAATTAGAGGTGGCAACAATACAGATTGGTTTGTCATGTTACAGTGAGGGGACTGTAACACTACAGAGAAGTGTTTGTGTAACTGTAAAAGTGGTAATACAACAGACAGACCTTTGGTGTTAAAGTGATATGTGGCATTGCTACAGACAGGCAGTTGTGTTACAGTAAAAAGTAGACAGTTATTTCGGCTGATACAGCAATAGCTGTTATCACTATTTGGAATTCTTGACAGTCACAGTCTCCGTAGCCAGATCTGGTGTTACAGTAATAGGTGGAAATACTATGACAGATTTGGTGTTACAGCAATCAGTGGTAACTATGGATGGATCCGGTGTTACAGCAATAGGTGATAATTATAGGCAGATCTGGTGTCGCAGTAGTAAGTTGTAACGCTGCACATAGATTTTTTGTTGTAGTATTAAGCGTTAGCACTATAGGCAGTTCCTAAGTGTCACAGCAATAGATGGTAACACTGGGCAGATTTCGGTGAAAGAGTAAGGTTTATTTGTATTACAGTAAAATATGGCAACATTACAGGCAGATCAGTGTTACAGTAATAACAGTACAGGTCTTTGGGGTTCATGTAGTAGTTTAACACTAGAGTTAGTTCTTTGGTGTTACAATATTATACGGGACTGTGGTAGCCTAGTGGTTAAGGTACTGGACAATGGACCAGAAAGTCCAGGGTTCAAATCCCACCTCTGCCAAGCCACCACAGTTGGATCCCTGAGCAAGGTCCACAATTGCTTGAATTGTAAGACTGTATGAATTGTAATTCCCTCTGGATAAGGGCGTCTGCTTAATAACATAAATGTAAATGTTATGATAACACTATATAAAGTTGTTTGGTGTTACAGTATTGTGTGATAACACTATATAAAGTTGTTTGGTGTTACAGTATTATATGATAACACTATATAAAGTTGTTTGGTGTTACAGTATTGTGTGATAACACTATATAAAGTTGTTTGGTGTTATAGTATTATGTGATAACACTATATAAAGTTGTTTGGTGTTATAGTATTATATGATAACACTATATAAAGTTGTTTGGTGTTACAGTATTGTGTGAAAACACTATATAAAGTTGTTTGGTGTTATAGTGATAGGTGTTAACACTATATAAAGTTGTTTGGTGTTACAGTATTATATGATAACACTATATAAAGTTGTTTTGTGTTACAGTATTGTGTGATAACACTATATAAAGTTGTTTGGTGTTACAGTATTGTGTGACAACACTATATAAAGTTGTTTGGTGTTATAGTGATAGGTGGTAACATTATAGACAAATGTTTGGTGTTACAGTATTACATACTACCAGTCCATCATTGTAAATTAGAATCTGTTTTTATTGACTTTACTAGTTAAATAAAGGTTTTGTTGGAAAAAAAAGGTGGCACTACATATATATGTTTATTAGGGTATTAGGTCATGACTGATTATAGGTTGGTGGTAACATTATAGACATATGTTTGGTGTTACATTACTAAATGATCACACAACAGATACATCTTTTGTTCGTTGGTTCTTCCTGCCATTGCAGGAGTTGCCGGATGGGCACCGGCTGGCGCGCCACCTCGTATGGATGAAGCAGAAGATAATACAAAATAGATAATAGAAAGGATCCTTATAAATATGTGGCACGTTTACATTACCTTCTGTTTATTGGACATGGGTTAACTTTTTATTGTATTGTGTTTTTATATCTGTATTATATCCGTACAGTATCATGCAATCACATTTATGTGGCACAAATTATATTTTTAGACATACTTTTTCTACACCCTCAAGCGCAATTTAGTAGTATAGTAATATAGCTCAGCTTGTTTAGAGCACCTGGTCACTTACCCCCTTAGCATCTTGTATTTTTAACTACTTGCATCTAGTGTGTGAATTCCACTCTGTTCACCTTTTACTTTTATACTGTGGCATCCATAGCCTTGCTCCAAATGTCATTCCGTTGTACTTGTAAAATGACAATAAAGATATTTAATATATTATATCTTATCTTATGCTTGTTCCTTAACTGATTGTAAAATGACTAGCTATATAACAATATAGGAGGTCTTTAAGATTTTAGCACACACATATAGTTACAAAATACATTTATAATACAATACAAGATTGATTTATCTTCTACTGCATATATATCAGTTTTTCTATATTGCTCTGTCATTTTGTCATCCTTGGGTAGCCTAGCAGAGGCTGCTGCTTATAAACAATGGCTGGGTGTGTTGAGTGTAACAAAGCAGTTTATGACCCCCTGAGATGGATTTCTCCTTCCCTAGAGGAGGGAACGCCGACGTCTTTCTCAAGGGGCTCTATAGGCTCTCAGTATCTCTCGTTTCCACCGCAACTATTTTGACCTTGCTGCGCTCGGTGCGAGGCAGCAAGCCCACGGCAGATTTCCATTAATGAGTCGAAGCAGTGTAGTTCGGCCATGCCTACTTGAGCAGGTGTAATTAGAGGGTGAGCAATATAGACGGTACCTAAGAAGGAATGACTTTAGAGACTCTCTTTATGGTGCCTATAAAATCCCAAATAGATAAAATTCTATTTTTTTTATATAAAAAAGAGTTTCAAACAGCTATTTGTAGATCTTTGTATAAAGATTTTATGGCATTCAGGTTCATACAATGATAATGGCTGAGGTCTAATATGACTACTTCGCTAGTGCGCTGTTTTAATATAAATTGGAGCTGTACAAAACAGCATAATCAGTTTCCTAAAAGGCAAGATGTCAAGTTAATATCTTAAAAAAAAAAAAGCTCTGCCGAGCATTATGGCTTAGTTCAGGATCAGTAACTCTAAAGTCCTGCTATATCTTGGTATAGCTAATGAATCAGACTGCTCTGTTACCTCAGAGATTAGGAAATGAAATGTCTAACTTATCTAAGCGAACACAAAAGCTTTCACCACCTTGTGAACCTTTTGACAGCTCCAGGGTTTCGGTTTTACTCTTAATGGTCTGATCTTCGTTCCAAGTCATAGCAACATACAACCCCAATCTGCATACTATATCTACTTCATCAAAATATGATTGGATAAATGAGATGTAGAGGCACATCCAAAATACAAAAGTTAAACTGCATATCAGACGAGTAGGAGCTTAGAAAACACGTTGCAGTAAATAGCAGTAAATCAAAACAAAGATTATTTCACAAACATAGATCCGCCTTTCGGTATCATGAAAAAAAATCCTCCATGTTGGAATAGCAATAACCTTATAGGCTTTTACAATAACAACCCTATTCCACCTAGCATCTTCTCAACCAAGACTGATTTGTGAAGTAAAATGTTATACACATTCAGACCCTCGGGTAACCGTGTTAACGCACTGGACCCGACCGTGGCTATGTTTCTGAAGCTACATCATATTCTGTGAACACTTTTTCAGTGCTGAGGGACTGAGAGTAGTAATAGTGTGTTATTACACCACTGGGGGATGCTTATGCTTCTCTCACTGTACTGCTTTGAAAACAGCCAAGGACAAAAAAAGAATAACCCAGGTCAGAGATATATTTCTGTCTTATATAAAGGTTGCTGTGCTATTCCATGGTGGCACAGAGGTGAAAGTTTTGGACTACTCATAAAAAGGTTGACGCAGTCAAGTGGCCAATGGTGGGCCCTTTATCAAGGACCATAACTACCATTAAAGACCTTTGCTTGTGCCTTGCAAGACTGCATCAGTTCAGCACTAGCCGACATGAATAAGAATTCAGAATTCAGAATCTTTAGTAGCAAATGTACAAGGATTTTTACTTGGTGCAGGTGTCAACCTATAGACATCTAAATGACTAATAAAGAGGTAAGTTGTATATAAGCACACATAAAATAAAACAGCAAGCAGATAGCATACAATATGAATAAACAAGAATAAATATAAATACAGCAGCAGAATGATGGTTAAGAGAGCCAACCCATAGCCTAAATGTAAATGTTTCCTTATAGACTCTGTGCTCTTAACCCATTAGTAACTACATTTTTTTCCTGTCTCTCAGACCTGATGCTCCGGTACCAGTTCCAGCACCACACACTTAGATGTTCCTCCACCTCAGCATCACTCAGCAGTACCCAGTCCCACCAGAGTGCAGTAACCCCCTTCATCATTTAGTCGCTAGGAGACGATGTGATGCCAAGGACCTACCAGTGTTTTAAAATCTATTTTATTACAAATTCAAATGTTATTATTGATCATTTTTATTAAATTATGTTACTTACTTAATATACCTTTCATTATTTATTTGAATAACATCCAGGTCATTCATGGAGGACGGGTCCCATTTTGGTCCTACTTCCTACTACTTTCAGGGAATTTTTCCTTGCCACTGTCACCCTAGGCTTGCTCAATTTGGGATTGGCCTCTTGAGATAATATAAAAAGCTGTTTGTAAAGCTGCTTTGAGACAATGTTCCACTGTAAAAAAAAGTCCTGTATAAACACATTTGAATTTAATACACACAAACTCAAAATTTGGATGGCATAAGTTTATGAAGCATGTGAAATGTACTTTTTGTCATACAAACTCTTGCATTCAGACTGTACAAAAAAAAAAGACTTTTCTAGAGCATCATGGTACACTACTGGGCAAAGAAACCCCAAAATACTGGCCACACTTAAAATGAACCAAAATAGTCTGATTCGAGTGGTTTTTGCAGCAACTTATTGGTCATAAAATTAGCAACCGCTATGGAAATGCTAAAGGAAATACTCCTGCGACCTGCTGCTATTAGCTCATCACTGCTCATTCCTACAGCTGAAGAAAAAAAGCTGGAAACACTGAAAGTTACTTACTAGTCCGCTTGTACACAAATCATGAAAAGATTTAAATGCCTGATCTAAAACGTGTCCGAAACCGTCTGCCTCTTTTTTTCTTTTCTATTTTGCCTCATTAGTTATCAGGTCATCTGCTATCTGATGCAGCCCATCAATAGTGTGAAGGCAAGCTCTTAAATAGAACCGCACGAGGCAGATATGGACAACATGCAGTTTTTGAGTATCAAGGTAAACGAGTGAGAGAATCAGAAAAATATCATGCAGACATAGCTGGTCTTTGTTAGGCCAACCGCAGCTTTTCTGAAATGTATAAGACTCTAAAGACAGCAAATCTCTGTTTCACTTGAGGGTATAAAGAGACTAGGTCAAGAAATAACATTTGAAATAACATTTTTCCAGACTGTAAGGATCTGAAATGGCCAACTCCTTTTCAAACAGAGAGGACCAACTACTGAAGTTAACAATTAACTCAAACAAAAGAGATTTTCACATATCTCTAGAGTGTACACATAATGGTACACAAGAGCATCTGAGAGTAAAGGGAGGCCCTACCCTGTATTACTGTAATGTTCCTAATGAATGTTCAATTAGTTAATTTTACAGGAACAAACTGAGGATGCCTCAGAGCGATGACAGAGAAGTCCAGAGCTGACCTTCTCAGTCTGAAGCGACCGCAACGCTCACCAGAAGATGCTGAAGGAAACAGAGACTGACATGGTATGGCTGTTCAGGGCTTCTGCAGTACAGTAAAGTCACATATTATGTAATAATTACGAAGGTGGTTTAAAGGGAAATAATGAAAGTGGCATGTATTATAACCCTAATATCATTTATTACTTCATATTCTTTGTTACAGTGCACTGTGGGACAGATTCTTTTGACCTAAATTGGATGTATGATGCAACATATTAGAGCATCATTGCTTTCCTTCCCCGCTGAGCTTTATTAAACAAGCATCCTGAGAAATGAAGACTGATTTGAGATGACAGCACAGCTACTTCAGCTGGGGAAGCTCGGGCTTGGAGTAAAATAGGAAATTAGAAGAGTGCCCGCAGTGATAATGAGCAGTGCTGCTCATTTATACAGAAACACGTCATTTTATGATACCTAAAATATAATTTACGTCATAATTCCCTTCAGAAACACCAGGTTCTACTTATTTACTTATTCTTACTCTTCAGCATCTTTGTGAAATTAAAAGATGTTCAGATAAAAGATGTTCAGGCGACTTTAGCCTGAAAAGAGCTTCAAAGGGCTCTGTTAAGCTATGATGTTTTGTTCAGGATCAAAAACTTTTGAATCGTGTTGTAAGGTGCAAATAATGAGATCAGACTTTTCTCTGCCGCCTCAGAGAACATCAAACCGCCAAACTTCTATGGTTTGCTGCAAAAAGTTCAAATCAGACGTAGCAGAAGATTTCTGTATTACTTCATGTTATTTGATGTCACTGAAGATGTCTTGCGTTCTAAATACGGGAATTTGCTTCCCGAATCCTTTTGAGCGCATTTTATGGATGAAGATGATGCTAAAATGACCTCTAAACGTTCTTAAACCATTTTGTATATATATAAGACATTCATTATTCTACTAGTCTACTAGCATATTATTTTAGCATGCACTCATTGCAGATGCTATGCCAGGGTTGATTATATACTGACAGAAAGGTTGTAAAAGGTGCTCACTTTTACTGTTTGGACACATCCATCCATTATCTTCTGCTTAATCCACACAGGGGCACGGGCCAGGCGATGCCCACGTGGGCACAAGGGCAGGAACAAGCCTAGATGTTGTGCCAATCCATCACAGGGCACACACACAGTCACGCACTAAAGGCCACTATTTTAGAGACACCAATTAACATGCACGTCTTTTTACTGAGGGCGGAAACCGGAGTACCCAGAGTAAACTTACACAGACACGGACTTGGGATCGAACCCCAGATCCTTCTTGCTGTGAGGCAGCAGTTCGACCCACCTACCCTGTTTGGACGTAGATCGACATATTCTTCAATCACAAGCATGGCAGGTATACTTAATAACCAGGATGTGCAGTCTTGTCTTGCGAAAGATTTAATATGTTGAGTACCACAGTCTACTTTTAGACTAGAAATCAGGGCCACGTGTTGACAGTATTGAAACAATCCTATATATGGAGCCCAGATGAGGCGAAGGAAGATGCCACAATGCATGAACCAGACGTGGAAAAAGACACTGATCCAAACGCTGAACCCTTTGCCTGGTTATCTTCATCTGATCACACGGCCAGAATTAAACGGACTGGGCAAGGACTTGGATTTGTCAAAAGCTAAGGCAGATATTCGTTAATTAGCCATTCCGCATAGCTCCAAGATTCCTGGTTTAATATCGAAACTGGGCTACAGCTGTGAGGTATCTGCATGTTTTGCATGTGTCTGTGCGGTTTTTCTCAGTGTACTCCGGTTTCCTTCTGCAGTCCAAAGACATGTTGCCTTAGTGTGTGAGTGTAAGTGCCCACCCAGGCCCCACCAGAGGGCAGTAACTTTCTCCCTGTGTGACTCTGAGTATCGGATGAAGTTATGCCGACATGCATCCTTTGTATGCTTTTTTAATCAATATATTATTTATCTTTTCAAATTGACTTTTTGTTATTTCAACTAATACTACTAACTTATCGAACTCGATTTTTACATTAAACATCTAAGCTGCCCAAGAAGGTCGGATCTGAGGTCTCTTCCTAACAATGTTTAGGGAGTTTTTCTCTTGCCACTGTTGCCCTAGGCTTGCTCAATTTTGGATTGGCCTTAGAAGATAATGCAATACTAAAGTGCTACAGAAATAAATCTGACACAATATCATTTCACGCTGATTTAGCGGTGTTCTGTTTATAACTAGTGCAACCTAATTTGCATAAACGGTTAGAAGAACAACAATGTTTTCACCGTAGTGGCTACAATGCTGTCACTGCATATTATTAAATCTGTATATTAAAGCAAAGGCAATACAGATAATGTTTTTGTCCACCAAGTTTCGAATAGCAACCTGCCTTCAACATCGAATAAAAGTGAAAATTAAGATAATTAGTCTATCTAGCTAGATGATTAGCTTTATGGCATTATGGCTGGCATTATGGTGTACAGCTACAGCTCTACTACTATGTTACTATTACTATAAATACTATTAATATACTAAACTATACTTGCATGTACCTGAGACATTTCCACTGACTTTTTTCCCTCTCTTTTTAAAAAGTATTTTGTGATATCCATTACATCGTCTGTAAGTTACAGTGCGCTGTGGGCAAGCAGACACAGATAGCCTATGTCCCAAACGCACATGTTTAATGAATACTTTTCATCAAAGTTTTCATTAACAAAATTAACACAGGAACAACCAAATAGCAATAGTAGAACAGAAATAATAGTGTTCTCGAAAGACCAAGTCAGAGTCCACACCTAAGTACAATTGAGATGTTGTGGCATGACCTGAAGAGGCTGTTCATGCAATGAATTCCAGAATGGTCTAAAATTCCTCGCCGGTACTCAAGCCTCAAGAGTTCACAGACTTTTGTAATTGTAGCTCTGGCACATGAAGACTGACCTAGAAGGTGAAATTTGGTACTTTGGTACTGCGACCTTGTTCCATTCTCTCGTCAATCTGATCTAACTGACGTCAAAGGATCTCTTGGCTGTGTGTTTCTTGTTAGCCGTCCATGAAGGATGCTCTGTGTGTGTGTGTGTAACTGTTTTTTTTGCGTTGTGACCGCTACTGCTTTGGAGCAGTGTCAAACAGCTGAAGCGTGAACGCTGACCATCACACGGACCATGAGCTCATGGAAAAACCACTGTACGTTCATCCCTTTAAATCTGGTGGCTGAAATAATAAATGGATTATGAGAGAGTTTGATCTTAAGCAGGCCTGTTCTGGAGATTCATTTTAAAGCTTTGATGTGATTAGATGCTTGAGGTAATTTAGGGTCACATGTCTGGTGCTTGCTGGCACTTTTAATGCTTAGAGGTGCTCAATAAAGTGGATTATAAATGCAGAACATTGGTTAGAGTTACACAGTTATATAAACACATCGTATGTACCGGTAGCACTTAGCATGCCGCGCGAAAGAATATAAGGAAAATACGCTTTCCAAATAATGACACGAGAAGGTGCTAAAATGAAAAAAGAAAAAGTCAATAAGATTTAGGTATAGGTAGCGTACAATTCCGTCTCTCAAGTCAAAATGTATTCACGTAGTGTTCTTTACAAGAGAAAATGTGTTGCTGGAAAAATTTATTTTATTATTGAGGCCCATAAAATAATAAATTAAACAGAATACAACTTTAAGAAGAGTGTAATTAACGGAGACTATAAAGCTATAACATACAGTACAAAACAATAGTACCTAGCATTATCTCAAAACAGCTTTACAACTATCTAGGCCCACGGCCACAATCGAGGAAGCCTATGGCAACTCTGGCAAGTAAAATCTTCCCAAATGAGATGGGAAAGAAACCTCTGGAGTACAAAGACTTAAAAAAGGCATCCAACTTCATTGGTTAAGCAGTGTTGAGCATTTAATTTAAATCAGCTATCACATTCAAATGTTTTGTGTGTTGGAATCACTCCACGCCACCAGATGAGTCTTCATTTTTGTGTCATCATGGTTTGAAACAGGTATCATAGTCAACCCTAATGAGCTTGAAGAATGTATTCAATACTGGGGCAAAAAGCTCTACCCAGATCTAAAGTAACAGTGGAAAGGAAAAATGAAGTGATTCAATTCAATTCAATTTTATTTATATAGCGCTTTTTACAACGTAGCATCGTCTTAAAGCAGCTTTATAGTAATACAATTATCTAAAAGGCCAATCCCAAGTTGAGCAAGCCTAGGGTGACAGTGAAAAGGAAAAACTCCCCAAAATGGTAGGAAGAAACCTTGGGAGAAACCAAGACTCAACAGGGGACCCATCCTCCATGGGCGGCCTAGATGTTAAAATAATATTTATGATTAACTATACAGCATTTGCAGCTCCAGTGGCTCAGTGGTAAAAGTTAATTGCTGGAAATAGCAGTTTCTCAGGGCCCGAGTTCAAATCCTGGATAGAGCTTGCAATGTAAAAGTATAGGTGGTGCCCTGTGATGGCTCGTACAGGCCGTACCTTTGTCTGCACCTGGTGAATTCCAGGGTTAGTCTTTAGCCTGGACTGTGATAAGGTTGTTTAAAATGGGATACTTTTACACAAAAACTAAGTTTGCATTTAAGGTGACATCGACTCGAGGAGAAGTAAAAAGTGACAAATGTTGCAAATTACCATTATTCAGTGGAGCAACACACCATAATTAGTGCATGTTGTATATTCTGCAGCCCAGTCGTATGGCTTTAGTGTATAACGTCAGCTGAAATGCTTCTCTTCCAAGATCATCTCCTTCGACATTGTTTGGCAAATCATCTTAAGACTATTGTGTTGTTTCTTTTCCTGTTTTATTAGAAATGTTTTTGATATGTATTAAATCAAACCAACACAATGATATGCATTAATTACACAACAGACTATAAACGTTTTTTTCGACTGCCGTTTTCTTTAAAAAGCTGAGCTGCCCACAAACAGTAACCACAGCAGCTCACTACACCCACAAGAGACAAACATGAAGAGACTTTAGCAAATTGTGTGTATGCGGGGTCAGGAAAATTAACTTTGATGTGGCATTAATGCATGTTTGTTTTAGAATCTCAAACATGTGGTGCGTCCTCTTACACCACAGTGTTTAACCTGAAAACTGTTTGCAACAACCATAACCCTGATGCGTTCCTGAGAAAGACAAAGAATCTCCTTGGCAAAGATATGGCGACTGAACAGGATAAGTCATTAAGTTTTCACCAGGCTGCATTCGGAGGCGCCGCTTCCCAGAGGGTTCGACAGCCTCTGCGTGCACCATGTAAAGAGAAGTCACTAGAAGTGGATCACAGCAGCAGAAAATGGACAATCTACAGCCCAGAGCTGCCGGAGGCAGCCTTTATGTCCCCAGGCATCTCAGCCCTTCCTGCATCTTTTAGTGTCTCGTTCTTTCTCTCAGTCCTACACGCTCTTACACGGATGTTTTTCTTTCGTCTGCTCGTTTTTTTTTTATGCTCACCCTCGCCTCTCTTGCTTTTAATAACCGGAGCTGTAAAGTGCTGAGTGTTGTGCTGTTGGGGGGTGGGGGGCGGGGTGTTTATAGGGTGTGCCAGCGAAAGCTCACTCGCTGCTAAATGACAGGGTGTGGGAGCTACAGTTTACTTTATGTCAGTCTCGTGTCGGTAATGAGTAGGAAGGCGCGGGCTTGACCACACCGGCCCTGCCACGCTGAACTCTCCTCATGCCTCTATATTTACTTTAGTGCAACATTAGCACCAGGCTGCATATTAAAGATCTCACAAGAAGAGTACAGTTTGCGGCCGCACCAGAGGATTTGTTCAAATTAGGCCTCCAGAGATCACATAACCTAAGTGGAAACAAATGTGGCCACTTTTCCGAATGGCTCTCCTCAGGGCCAGTGTGAGCGCCTCTGTCTCCGCCGTGTGAGTAGGAGTCTGAGCTATGCCAAAACCCCGGCTTCATTCACGGGATGTCGTGTTTGAGATGGTAATGAATGGCCATCAATTAAATGGCCTCCTGTATTAACGTGCGTAACCAGGCCGGCTTTCTCACGGCACAGTGGCAGCTAGAGAGAGTCGACCCTTTGTCACACTGGCACGTGCTATCAGCTTGCTCCGCCTTGAAAAATATGCCCCATTGTCCTGAAGGTCAGCTCTGTATCACAAACTCCAGAACAGCAACATTCACAAGTCTGTCAGTCCCCTTTTGCCTTGTGATTGGGTATCTATCCTCCATCTGTAACAGATCAGCCCAAACATGCTGTGCCGTTCCCCAGCTCTATGAGCTCTTTTAGGACACCTAAAATGTCTGTTTGCCTTTTTACTGTGCGAGGATTGTAACTCGTCACTTGCTTATATATCTAAATCGAACTATCAGGTGTCACCTAGAGAAGGATGGGTTTCCCTTTTGACCCTGGTTCAGCTCAGGTTTCTTCCTTTTGCTGTTCTATGTCACTGTCACCTTTTGCTTGATGACAGAGGTTTAGATGTTTTATAAAGGCTTATTTTTATGTATCTCTGTTGTTAGAACGATGTTCTCTGGGCGTTTCTAGACTATTGTCAACCTCAGACACACACACAATTTTAATGGTATAAAGCTGTACCAATCTGCTTGCCAATCAATCATAAGGGCAAAACTGTACAGAAAAATAAGCCTGTTAAACACTGAATATATTAAGTGATGAGATGAGATCATTGATGAGAAATGAAGAACAAATAAACAGTAAAGAATTTTGGTCAATTGCATTTTGTTTATGCCTAATGCCTCTGCTAGTTTAATAAAGGTTTTGTGTCAGTGCTTTAATATTGTGTGTACTTTAGGTAGACAAAACATATAGGTAAGACCTAATCAGTACCTGCAGCATGACTGAATTTTTTTACGTACTCGTGGATGTCCATTAATCTATGCGAAAAACTGAAGGAAACTGGTTCTGACTGAATTACCCATTCAAGCTTTTGGACAGATGCTGGGGTATTATGGAAAATTGAGTGCCTGTAGCAAGCACGTGTGGTGTATCCTGTAATTTTGCTCAGCAATCTAGGATAAAATTGTCTTTTTACCGCCGTGATTTTAGTGGGGCACAGTAACAACATGAACCAGTAACGTGGGTCTGATGACACCCCTGGTAAACATTTAAATTTGAACTGAATTTGCTTCACTGCAATCTAGTTCTTTCTAGTTCTTTCCTATTTTAGGTGGATGCACACAGCTAAAGAGCTACATCTGTGTCGCTGGACACAATGTTGTGTGTTGCAATCCAGTGTTTTGTTTATCTCCTCACCCACTTTGCTACTGTGTTCAACAGAGCACTGCTTGCAACAAGTCGTGGGAGGTCCGCCGCAAAGCGCCCTTGTGAAAATGGTAGAAAGTGAGAGGGTCTGTTTTCAAATCAACTACTTCTTTTTTCTTCTCCCTTGCCCTCTTCATGGTGTTGTGGAATGGAATGTTTTTGATCACGGCTATTTACTTGAGTCCAGCCTGTATGCAAAAGCATGCCTGAGCTAGCAGTGCTAAGTATCTAAAAGCTGTGGGCCTCGGGACTTCTGCAATGTATTATGGTGTGCCTTTGAAAAATAAAAACCACCACCGCTTTGGAAGTAGATATAAACCTGTTTTTACCACTTAGGTTACCCCCAACTGTATGCTATTGAACTTGTACCTCTTTCATATGCATTGCTTTGTTTCTTAGGACATCCTGAACATGCTAGAGACAGAAATGTTCTCTGGGAAATTGTGGGATCCTCAGCCTGCCTAACGCACTGAGGCACTCGCTCAGCCCACCGGCTTTGTTTGTCTAGCTAAGAGGTTAATCTGCAATCTGTGTTGTCAGTCCTGGTCCTAGGATACCCCTGCTCTGCATAGTTCTCTCCTTTAACACACCCAGATCAACCCAGTTCAGACTTGTTAATTAGCTGACGAGTTGAATCAGGTGTGTTGGGAGCAGTAAAAACACAAAGCAGGATTGGAAAACATATCTCAGATGACTTGCTTTACTTACTTATGGAAATGAAGCAAGATGCAGATAATTGATATCTGAATGAATGTCCTGTGCTGAACTGTCCTGTATTCTCACTGATGCTCAGAGTTCCCTGAATGGGCTCTGAACCCATCGGATAAGACATACTTCATTTTAATCATTTTAATGGATGTACTTAAATAGCTGAGAGACAGAATCCGGAATGCTTTGTACATGCTGTATGAATGAGGAGAAATGGTCAGATACTGTTGCAGTTTTGAGAAATAGGAGAATGTTGCTTCTTTTGTAAGGTTTAGAGGCTTTAAAATAATGATTGTATCCAAGAAGGCTGTTCTGCAATTTCTGTGTAGTTACTGACAATAGTTTACTACATATGTTCAGATTTAACTACTTCTATAGAATTCCACTTTTTGGTTATAAACCCCCTTTATTAGTGGTGTGAGCAGTGCTAGTTTAATCAAACAAGGTGCTATAAATATTCCTCAGACATTAATTTCTGCTGCTACATCTGCATGGCAGAGTCAAAAGTTGGCTTAAACAGCAGTTAAAGAGCATGGAACCGCGTCGTCTCTGGGCCCCTTAATACCAGCTGAGCGTTGTTGAAATGCCACGGCCTACCTGAGTATCGTTGCTGACCACGTCCATCCCTTTATGTCCATATATGTACTAATTCCAGAGGGATGGCATGCAATATCTCAAAACTCAGATCATCTCAAAAGGGTTTCTTGAACGTGGTAATGAGCTGATTGTACTTAAACGACCTGCACAGTCACCAGACCTTAATCTAATAATGCACGTTTGGGATGTGGTGGAAGGGGAGATTCACATCATGGACGTCCAGCCAACAGCAGACTTGTGTTAATAATCCTGTAATCCTTCATTCCTCACAGGATACTAGCTACAGGATGCCAATGTCTGCATAGTTTTGGTTGGTGGATCATGTTTACATTCTCCTGCAGCACTGTTGTGATCCACTCATATCAGCACTGCAGTGCTGAGAATGATCCACTACCCAAATAGTACCTGATCTGTGCTGGTCCTGATCATTAGAGAACAGAGTTAAGGGGACTAAGAAAGTATAAAGTATATGATTAAATGGACAGTTAGTATAGAAACGGGCGTGTACCTAATACAGTGATTGGTGAGTGTATGTGTATGACTACTAAACTCATCATACTAGTGTCCCTGTATGCGTCACAAAGTGAAATAAAGCATTTATGAAGTGCTGCAAATGAGATTTTTAAATATCAAGATATATTGTGCCTTGTGATATAGAATAAGAGTATTGAAATATTATTTATAGGCCGTATCACCCAGCCCTAATCTACAGCATATGTTATCCGGCGGTGCTGTTATGAAAGCAGAAATATGACCTTGTGAAGGTGGGAAGCACTGTTTTTGAGGGCACTCTGACACTAACACAATGAAAAGATGCATTGTTATGGGCCAATCATATATTTAGTGTGCACCCAGTAATAGGAAGGATGCAGTTTAAAAAAAAAAAACAACAGGAGAAAGACTGAGGAAACAGGCATAAGCCTAAAATAGACAGCCATGGTGGCGGGCAACTTCTCTTTCTCCTGTATTGTGTGGTGTATTACAGCAACCTCTTTAGTGTAGACCAGTGTGCACCTCCACTTGCTCGAAAGTCTTTGTGTTACCTCTGTACGATTTCCTGCGAAGGCAACACGAGTCAATGAGATCATAATGAACAAAATCTTTTCTTTTTTTTTAACCACAAAATATGCAGTCCATTTTCCCTGCCGGCTTTGCTGAGGTATTAGATCCATGATAGTGGAACGGAGCGCTGGATATTTTATTGACTGTCTGCTTGCCCCATGCTGACCTGCCTGCCATGCTAACTTCTCCTTTCGCTAGAGACGCCACGTCACTCTACATCAAGCAGCCAGGCATGATGTTCCCCGCACATTTCCTGTGAATAAACTCCAGCACAGCAGGGGAACATGGACATGGGGCAAGTGGGAGTGTCCACACAAATGCACTGCCCCCCATACACACCTTTATCCATATGCATACATATGTATTTGCACATACACCAGACCCTCTCCTGACAGTTTATTTTGCCCCCTGTTAGGGAACATCTAAAGGCAGTGAAAAAGCTCAGAGGTTCAGCCTGGAGTCTCCTTAAATCTACTTTTATCACTCTGACCTCCCTCTGGAGTCGTGGTTGTAATAAAAAGCTCTGTCCGGGTCACACTGTCCTGGTTATCCATAAAGAGACATTCTGCCCGTAGGTGAGAGTCTTGGCATCTTTTTTTTTTCTGGCTCTGAAAGTAAGTAAAATATGCAAGTAAAATATGCTTTGTTTTTTCTCGTTGTTATGAAAAAGAGAGCAGGAATTTCAGTCTGACTCAGAATGACCAACTCGCAGTTCAAATTCTGCAAAGTTTACATATTTAATCAACCTGAATAAATGTCCGGTATTGTTTGTAACATATAAGAACTGTATTTTTCAAGACTTTCATGTGTTTGTGTACCAAATGCTTAATTGAAAAAAACAATGTAGGCAAGCAGACAGGTACACCTATTTGCCCTGTCCTATATGTAAGCTAATAGATGTTTGGAATTTGCCTGTCCCATGTTAACCAGTGGAAGAAAATCAAGGCCGTCTTTCTCACCCAGGCAACGTTTCCAGCATTTAGCAGAATCACTTCTCCAGAGAGACTTGGAATTGACATGAGCAGTTGTAAAATAAGAGTCATAATTAATGGTCAAGTTGTCGCAGATTGACAGAACAACAACTTGAACTCACAACCTTGCAGTTAGCATGACAGTGCCTTAATCAGTGAGCCAATTAATTCTCAATAGAGCTATGGATGTGTTGTTGGGAATCAAACTTAAGAAGAGCATGTTTAGACTCTCAGGAGCTCTAGTTTATTTTGTGGTTCACTTGGACCAATCCTATTATTTTTCCCATTTATGTGGACTGATTTAATCTTTGTTTTCCCCTGAATGTGTCAGAACAGAACATCAGCCTCACATTGACTCTTCTCACCTTGTTATTTATTCATAAGCATTCTCTCATGCCAGCCAAGCTAGATGAGCAAGATAAATGAGCTACAACTATCACATACAACTCAGTGGTTAGAACTGCTTTAATATTTGTACATTCTCCAAGAATTATTCTCTTACGTTCTGTTTTGGTGTGTAACAACAAGCTGTTAGTATACATGGTGATATGCTGGGATATGTCGTTGTTATAGCATCCTTGGCAACAGTTATTTCACTCTCAGGATCAGTTTAATTACTATAAGTTCAGTCTTGCAGACAGTATTACCATTGTTTACCATTGTCTTATTATATGTATGTTCTATAGCATACACAGAATGTACTTTATTGAGTTATTACCTACTTGTGCTAAGGTGGCATGGTGGTTCAAGTGGTTAGCGCTGTCATCTCACAGCTCCTAAAATTACTGGTTTCGACCCTGGACTCTGCTTGTTTGGAGTTCTTCCGATTCTCTGTTTTCTTCTCACAATTAGTGTTTTTTTACATGCACTTCATAATAGAAAAGCCGATTCGATCAGTAATCTAATCAATGAGTTCCCATGCACTTTCCATGTAATCAGATACTGGGAAACTGGGTATGATTTCTGCTGCAGCCAGGCAATAATCTCACAGAAGGATGTGATGTGAACTTCAAACTTCTATAAAATGTCTCTGCTTCTATCTTTCTAACCATCTAGCAGTTGAAGAATATTTATTTACTTAACAATATACTTCAAAAGGGTATGGTAACAGAAGGACTTTTATTGTTATGTATCAGCTTCCCTCGTATCCACTTTACTCAACTATTACTTCCTGAGCATTTTGCGAAGTTTTATGCCAGCACATTACTGGGTTAGTATTCCTGGGACTTTTAAAACCTTCACAAGTAAGTCCTGTGTAAAAGTGTATTGTGAATGTGGCTGAAGTCTGAACACTCAGACACCCCTCAAGCTCTGCTTTGTCTCACCGCTTTGTGTCTTGACTTTTATAGGGCTTGGCTCAGCATTTTGACTCTAGTTCTGAGATTCTGCTGCAAAATCATCTCCGTGCTGTCTGGGCATGGGTCATACCTGGGTTGTCTGCGATCAAATGCGTAACCCTTTTGATTTAATCTGGAAATCAGAGTGCAGTTTTAAAGGTGCTTGTATTGCATTTAGGATGTAAGAACTTGATTATTTAATTCAGATATAGTTAGTGGATATTGTTACTGATTTACAGACTGAGTTGTGTTATCCCTAATGCTTAGTGCCCTGTTCCTGTGCAGCTGATAACTTACCTTCTGGTCATGTGAATAAAGCCGTATATTACAGGCAATGTTAATTTCCAGTACATAATAGTGAGCAATCACAAAGGAGCGCTGATTAGCTAGAATACCTTTTAAATTACTTACTCCTTTTTAAAATGTAGTTCATTTTATGAGAATATTCTTAAAATACACCATATAGAAAGTTTTATAGACACTATTTCAGCAACACTCATTTGAAACACGCTCATAATGTAAAGCAGACTTTTCTGCTTCTCCATAGACAAACAGTGGAAGTAGAATGCAGTAGAACTTATACCCCATTTACTTTTAATATGACACATTTATAGTTTTCCAACAAGTCAGTTCATCAAATTTCGCAGAGAAATGGTTTTCCAACTTTGATTGAGAACTTGGCTGGCTTGCACAGAACCTTGACATAAACTCCATCAGTCACCTTGAGAATGGATTGAAATACCATTCGTGATGCAGGGCTTATTGTCTAACATCTTGTGAACAGCCATCTTAGAAGAGCAAAGGCTGTTGTAGCGGCACTATGTTTTGAATGTAAATTTTGGTCTGTCCACAAACTTTTATCTATATACTGTCATTTCTGGTTGAGAGTTTTCCATTGTCTAAGATTGATGCCTCGGTATGAGCCTGAGGTCCCTCTTTTTGTATTTATCTTTTTATCTTTATATTTTTTAAATGCTCGGCCCTGCACTGATCTTTGTAGGTACAGTATTAAGCAAATTACTACTGTTCTGCGTAATACTGTTATAGGTGTGCATGTGCAGAAAATTGACTTTCTCCTAAATGTTTTCTGAAGTTCTGGTGTTGGTATGTGGTGATGCGTCAGATACACTGAATTAATAAAAGCCCCTTTCCTCTCCTCTTGTGGGGAAAGCTTCTCGAGGTCACAGCAAGCTTGCTGAAAGGGTCACTATTATACGTGTAAATGCTGCAAATGTAATTCAGCCCGAGGTCAGAATTTTAAAAGTGCGACCAGCATGTTTTTCCTTCCCATCTTCCTTTTAATACATTGGAGTGTAAGCTGTGCATTTTAAAGGGTTTTAAAAGGTTCAGGAGTGAAGGTCATTCAGCAGAGTGAGCACAGAGCTCTTTTAGTGCCCCTCCTCTCTGGCTCTTCACTGCTCTTGCCTGGGGAAAATACATGAAACTTTGATGGCCAAATTAGGTTCTTGCTCATCTTGCACCTTCTAGCTCATAGTATTGACAGAGGCAGTGAACTGCTGCAGGCAGATAGCATCTCGACGATCAGACTGGGCCACTCCACCTCGCGGCCGCTGACAACATCAGAAGTGTTTTAACAGGGTTTTAATGCCCATCATGCCCTGCTCCTAGGAGCTTTGAAAATAGCTGCTGTGAAAAAGGCTCCTCTCGTTGATGGAAGCTAACATGACCTGCTTTTTCTGCCACCATTTCTAATGTGACTCCTGTGCTGGTGCTACTGGGCTTTTTCAAATTATTATTGTTATTATTGTTATCGCATTACTTTGTGTAATACAACATGAACTGCTCCATCTGCATATTTGTATTTTGTATATTTAGGTTAGTCTGCTGGTGGTAATTGCTTGTTGAGCAAGTTCTATATTATTACTGTTATTATTAATTCGTCACAAAATGGTGAAAACGAGGACAGCAGCTGAGCCAAAAGTCACTTACAAGACAAAATAAATTAATTGTATTGAAGAATTATTTACTGAGTGGCAACTTTTTTAGAGACACTAGCCATTTCTACTTTTTACTTTTCTACTTCAACTAGTTTTTAATTAAAAAATCTTAAATAAAACAACTTTTATAGGCAAGTATTCAGTGTGACCTCCCCTTACACTTGAGCAATCACAGCCTCTGGCAGCTTTATCAGGATGCTGAGTTGAGCCTTCTATAGGCAAAAGAAGCTCAATCAGAAATGTTTTTTAAAGATAGCAGAGAATAAACCACTTTTTGGAAGGGAAACATGGGACAAAAAGGCATGATCACAAAGATTGGAATAAAGATTAGTGGAAAAGAGTATTATGGAGTGACAAATCCAAGTGTGTGTGTGTGTCTGTGTGTGTGCATTGGTTTCTTCATATTGTGGAAGCCACTTTTTAACTCATTATCATACAAGGAAAATGGTTAATGCTTTACAGTAGCCAGTGATTTTGCTTTCTATTGGCTAAAAAAGGCTATATGTACATAATGTTTCTATGCAGCTGACACATTGGGTGGCTGTTATTGTGGCTTATGTCCCTTTTCCTCTGTTGCTTGTCTCCCCTTCCTGTGTCCTGTTCCCATTTGATTGGTCAGTCATTGAAGTGTGTGCTAAGAGAACTGGGGGCGAGTGCCCCTGAGCACCCATAGCTGACCCCCTCACTCACTCTCCCCATACCCGCTGCTCAGAGCAGGACCACTTATTGTGCTTCTGAATAGGGGTTGTGTGATTCCGGCCATACTCATTAGTGCAGTTTAGTGACACATACGCTCTGTGAATGGGCTGGCTTGTTGCTACACAATAGTTGAGCCTGAAAGTGGGCCTGGAGCCTGGCTCCACACTGACGCCTCTCCACCGCCACGCTGCCCTTGCGGATGTCTCTCTGCTCTCAGCCAAGGCTGTTTCACTGCTCCTTCCCCCCTTTGATCCTCTGGCCTGCATTCTTCCAGGACAGGGAGCAGGGAGAATGGAGGGCGCCATGAGGCCCATCACATGGGACCTCCATGTGTGAGATGCAAGGCGATGGGTCAGGACAAGAGTGAGATAACATACAGTCTTATTCCAGTTTTTTTTTGCCAGTTCATACCTTTAGTGGCCTGCTGTTCTATTGCTTTAGTGATGAACAGAAGTCTTATGATTAACTGAGTAGGGAGTAATATTAATCCATAAAATCCATTCATTTATGTTTTTGTCACTGTTGCTTGTCTACATCATATGTCTTTTACTGAGCACATGACATTCCACTATAGAGTTGTTGTGTTAGCAATGCTACAATGACCATATGTAACATATTTTCGACGAGTGGACCCAGAAATTCCAATCTTTGTGATATTTAACATATTTTATCCTTTTCACCTTGGTCCCCTTCTTATTCTTATTGGCTGCTACCCTGTCCAAGAAGACCATTCAAAATCAAGCTTCTTCAGAATGTACAGTGGTCCACTCAGCGCATGACAGAAGCTGGTAAATAATTGTCATTCTAAGCTATAAAAGAGTTTATTCCAATTCTCAGTTCCAGGTTATTTAAATACTGTGTACAAATTTCCTGTTTTCTCAGGTTGTATTCCAGTAAAGATATTGAGAAAGAATTCTATATAGTCATTACACCATTGCTAAAATATGTGTTAGGGTTTCTACCTTTTGCCCCGAAGCGTTCCATCATCTTTGTCGATTGCCATTACAGAGCAATTGGTGAGGCGGTTAATAATCCCGTGTTAATTTGCGACCTGATTACGAACAATTGGTGGCCCGTTACTTAAGTGGGGCTTCTGGCATCGTTCGTGGCTGGGCCGTTACACTCCATTCACGCATCCGACCACCGACGCTCACGCCCGCGCACACCTGCGCACACACGCTAACCGTTTGCTCGTTCCTCCATTCGCGATGTGAGTTACTGTGATCGGTTACAATTAGTTGGTAACGTCCTGGGGCTTTTAGTGCCGAGGGACGCGTATGAGGGCAACCTCAGGTAGTTTATCTTCCGTAGGGACAGATCTAGGGTTCCCCGTTCCCATCCTCGATCCTTATCGAGCCTCACTTCGGCCAGCTGTGCGTCTCCATTTAAGACACACTTCGGCTCCTCTTCTTTGCGTGGTACCGCATGTTCGAGCTCACGCTCGCTCTCTGGCACTCCGGAACACCTATGCGCCTCTCAATTTGGGGAGCGTCCCAAATCGGCACCCTTTCTCGCTCTATGCGCCCATTCGAGCCTTTGCTCGCTTTCTCGCGTTCCGGAGTTCCCCCGTGCCTCACTATTCGGGAGACGTCCCCAATTCGGCACCATATCGTGCTTTTCCCACGTTCGCCTACAGTCCTGTATGGACTCCGGTGCTTCCTTCCCCGGCAGTTAATGGCGCCCAGGAGTCGCGGCTGGTTGGGGCTGCACCCCGGACCCACGGCTCGTGAAGCTCACATCCTGGGTCCGTGGCCGGAGGGGTCACTATAAGGTGCCATAGGGTCGCTATCGGCGCCGAACCCAATATCCGGCCGTTTCGGTTTGTTTATATATTTTTTCCCCATTATTATTATATGCTGTGGGATCCCTCGGTCCTGCGTACTTAGGTCCAAACACTTATACTAAACAATATGTAATCTAATGGTGGACTAAAATTGTAAGTGCCCTAAAAAGAAGTCATTACACTAGTTACACTAGTTAGTTACACTCTTATGATTTAAAATAATCCAAAATATTCACACGAATCAAAATATCATGTTTCTAGTATTCCACTACCAACATGCTTCAAGTGATATACACACACTACTAATAAATCTTTTCTGTATGATGTAGTGTGTTTATTCTGCCTTTTTCTCCTGCCACTTTCACGATTGTGGCTTGTTTTGTTCATGACACTTCAACCCTACAAATCATTTAAAACTTGCTATTCCTTATTGGTAGCACTTACCTTCTTTGGGCTTATGCATACTAGCCCATCCTCTTTTTCCTCTGCCAGTCTCTGTTTTTGTCCATTTTTATTCTCTTAACCTCAGAGCAGACTTACAAAACAGCTGTTAATTTTTCTGACTTACCAAGGCTCGTGTCTTGGCTCCTTAGAAAATTACAAAAACTGCTCTGCTCTCCTCAGTAGTTACACTGATAGTTGTATCTGTACAGTAATCGCAAACTAAGCATTTAAGCAAAGTTTATGAAATTATGAGAGACATATATACAACAAATGATATCCAATTTTCTCTTGCTAGTTTGTGCTAAGTAATGGAAATGAAAGCAATTAGTGGGCACAGGGAAGGAGTGAAAAGTTCAAACTCCCATGAACTTTAGGCGTGGGCTAATTTGGACGAAAATTGGGATCATCTCTCTGAGATTTAGTGTTATTTGTTGGGCTGGCTGTTTATGCTCAGAGCTGCGAAAGCTTCCCTTCGGCATGTTATCACCCTTTATCTCCCACAATCACATTCCTGCTTTTGATCAGCACATGGACCAGCTGTGATCAGGCTTAGAAGGTGAACACAGAGGGATCTGGAATACTGAGGAACATCAGAGGGCTTTCATGGACACGTCCCACTATAACTATTGTTCGTTGTTTGAGTAAGGGTCTTCTTAAAAAAGTAACTCAAGCCTTTAGGTCATTACTTGGTTCTCTGTTTGGTATTTATAAGACTCTAGCAGAAAGAGAATATGTGACTTCAGAATTAAGCTAAAGAGAAATATTGTGTTCTACTCGGCACTCCTAGACTAGGCATCTTAAATGATGACCTTCGACCACTCTCGCACTGTCAGAGCCATGGGTGAATGTGTGTGTTCTTGTTGGCACGTGTGTCAGTATCTGTGTCTGTGTTTATGTTTGCACCATTGCCAGAGGGAGGGAGGTCATGTTGCTTCCTCTGTTCTCAGCACATGGGCAGAGCTCAGGCTTACCCCTTATCAAGCTGATTGGTTTAATTGCACATCCTTCCCTGTGCCCTCGTGTCCTTTCCTCTGATTGGCTCCCTTTTACATGGGCCCCTTCCTTGCAATAGTGCCAGTCTTATGTCTTTTTAAGTCAGATGTGCACAATTGTTTTCTTAACTGTTCTTCATTAATTCTACATACCCAGATCTGAATTACTTGGTAAATGTATGTACTAGATATATTGTATATACAGATCAGTTTAAACAGGTGACATATTGTATGTAGAACTCATTCAAAATGCAGTGGGTCATCTGATATTTGATCTTCCCAAGTTTTCTCATGTAACCCCACTGCTGCGTTCACTTTACTGGCTCCCTGCATCAGATTCAAAACCCTGATGTTTGATAACAAAGCCAAAAATTTAAGAGAACTATCTTACCTAATGATTCTAATCATACTATGTTCTGTGCCCCGAACCCTCAGAGAAACTAGGTTCTCCACGTAAGGTGAAAGGAATACAGGCATCAAAACTCTTCTCTGTCATGGCCCAGGTGGTGGAAAGAACTTCCGATGAACTTCCAACTGTTATTTGCCATCGTCTTTGCAAAAATGCAGTTTTTAACTAAAACTCTGTAGATGTGAGTGGGTGTCTTTAGACTTTAGATTTTTCAAAATATTTTTCAGTCATCTTAATATTTTCTAGTGTGTCAATATATTGTAAATATATTGGAAAGAGCTGTGTGGGATTATTTTATTGACTATGCATTAGCCTCCATATGTATTAGCTACACTGACCTTGTACCAGTCATAAAACAAATAAACATACACACTACACTTGTGTAATTTGGCAATTTCTTTAGCTAGCAAACAAACTTACCCTAAACATCTGAGTTCAAGAACACCATCTAAAAACAACACAGCACCTATCAGCCATGAACAAAGTCAATAAAGACTTAATTAATTTATTTTTGTAAATGCAGTGTCAGCTCTACTTTAAGTTTGGGATGAAGTGCCCAGAGAGCACTACTACAGGTGCACCAGCTTGGGTTAAATCTCAGAATCTCTTTTTATCTCTTTCTCTTGCCCACTCTCTCTCTCTCCCACTATCACTTGCTCTAGCTGTTAGCAAATGCCCCACTTTTCATATCATTTGCTCAGGTGATTTCCTCTCCTGACGTTCTCTCTCTCATTGCTTCCTGCGTTTACACTGTCAGCCTACTGTCTTGCTCCTGACCGACTGGTCAGATGGCCTGGTAAAGAGCCAGCGGCCCCTCCAACCTCTCACATGCTTTTCATGCACAATATCACGCGTTGTAATGCCTTGACCTCTGCATTCATGTTTTATGAGCTACTCATTAACTACTCAAGCTCTGCTGCTCAAATTTATGGGACCAGAGCAAGACGAAACATGCTGTCAGTAAATTAAGCAGCCTACATTCAGAAGCCCATGAAACTTGGTTTGAGACAGCCGAGAAGGTGTTTGTGTGTTCTTGTGTACGTGTGTGGTAGAAAATTGAGCCACACAGCATGCAAAGTCGTAAATTCTTGGGGTGCTTGGCTGTTCATATATACAGTTTTTAGAGTGTGTTGACTGTCTCTTCTTTTTAGTGATTGTAACTTAGATTTATGCATTTCTATGTGTGTACGTCTTGTATATCTATAAGGATTAATTAACATTATACAGTTGACCACATAGGAAAGTCTGTAGTATGTAGTTAAAGCATGGGTTATGCAAGTCTCATGGAATAGCATGGTTTTAAATGTGATTTCAGTCCATACTGGAACAAACCTGCTTCTTTGGTGAGCTCATTTTTCCTGCTGTTGTTTTGTCATCTATATTATTCACTTTCAAATGAAACTCAGCAGAAACTCACACTTGAAATCACACTTATTTCACTTTCTGTAGTCTGTAAGCGAAATAAAATCATAATGCACAGCAATGGTTTGCTTGCACGAGCTGTAGCTGCAGAGTGAAGTGTTTAGTAATGACACCCATTACACAAATATGCTGTTTATTCCCAGTTCTGCTGTTGAGAGGAATGCTGTTATGTTTTAAATTGAACCATGTTGTAATTACAGTGGCATCATCGTTGATTGTGCCTCCTCCTATGTTACACTATCATTGTTGTTTATATGGGCTTCAGATTTGTAGTGCATTTAAATGGAATCATTTGGCAAACTTACGACTGACACAGTCTTACAACATACTTTGCTAGGAATTTTGCCTTGCTCAAAGATTATCTGCATTCTAGACAATTGTATTAAAAAATACACCAGAGTCAGATATAGATTTCTTCACTACCTCTTTGACTTGCCTAACACACATTGCTGTACATTGTTCCAGTACAGTGGAAAAAGACCACTAAGTACCAAGCAAATTTTCCCATAAGGAATAATGTAAATTGAATTCATTTGTTAGAGCTTCATAGACAACCCACACTGTATAACATTTATATTTACCGTATTTAGCAGATACCGTTATCCAGAGAAACTTACAAAAATGCTTTAAGACAGTATCATAATCCATTCCTAATAATCAGGAATCTAAACAAGAATACAATGAGGCATAAGGCATTCTATTGATTAATGGAGGTGTATGTGCTCGCTGATTTACAAAGTAAAAGTCAGACAGTCTAATATAGTCTATACTGTATCATACTGAAGCCTGTTACATATTTACACTTACATGTACAGCTACAGTTGACCAAAATCATTAACACAAGACTTGATTTATAAGGAGTTCTCGTAATTTAGTGAGCAATGGATTGAAATTGTACAGCAAAAGCAAAACACTTACTTTATTGGT
>JAUZST010019233.1:50000-60459 GCA_034779995.1 Parotocinclus haroldoi
TAATGTCTCTTTTTTTAGCTGTCTTATTCTGTAGGAATGCAAAGGTGTTGCAGCTCAGACGTTGTCAATTCTGAGGTACAATACAACAAAATGAATTTTTTGAAGCTAAATTACAGGATGCCAAGTTGAAGAAGCTTGATCATGAATGGTCTTTTTGAAAGGGTATAAGCCAAGAGTCACTTTTTGGAAGGACAACAGGGTCAAAAGGTTAAGATTGTGCTAAAATTTAAAGGTCGGAAGGAAGATCAGTGGGAAAAAAAGGTATTACAAAAAGGATTACAAAGATAACTGAGATTTTAAGACTGTACTGTATATTGAAAAAAAACTGACTGTATTCCTTCTGTTAAGCTTTTGCACAAAAAATGTGAACTAAAATTATGGCTACAGAAATTATTTAAAACAGAAACCTGCATTGGAATATGTAGGCCTCTTGACCACTGTATTAGACACGTCTTTATTCTTATCACTGGTCACATTCTGACCATGTTACCATGGTTGGCTGAATATTTTACCTCCATCTTTTGGCCACTGTTGCATCCCAGCACGTCCTTCTGTGATGACTGGATTACTCATTCTGGCAATCCCAATTATTCCAAATTCATAGGTTTCCTCCAGTATTCAAATGCCACACTCCCAAAACAATTCAAATAAGTACAAGCCAAGCAATTGTGGGTTAAGGGCCTGGCAGCTTGGAAGTGGCAGGACATAAACGGTGGTCCTTCAGTTCAGTAGTTGTGTACCTTAACACCATCATCCCACTAGTGTCTATAGCTATGCCTGGATTGGTATATATAGTAAAGTATATACCAGAAGCCAGACTCTTATAATTAGCAAATTATAGACTTAGACTATTAAATTATTAGACTCGTATAAATAAACAAACGATATAGCTCAGTTTTCCTGTCTTCATTCTCAAGCCTTTCATATTTGGGTAGACTAAGCTTACCACCAAACCCCCAGCATCACTGATGCACTTCCATGCAACGCTCAGTGATGTACCGAGTATGGTCCATTTCTCAATGAATATACGGTCAGAGCTTCATTTACAGAATGGACCAAAGGTGTCTGACAAAATTTGCACAGGAACAGAACAGGTTCAGAAACTAAATATGTACAAAGCAGACCTTTGTGGGATTTTAACCTGACAAAATAAGCAATGTATGTCTGTACAAGGTAGGCAATAAATAATGAATAAACCCTATATTATTTATTAATGGTCAGGATGAAACACAGATGAGACCGCACTTCAAAATGAGTCAGCATGGAGACAAAAACACTGGGCTAATTAATATGAATTAGCATTCTGTGATCTATATTCCTAACCCTGATATAAAACGCACTTAAAATATCAAACTAAAAATCAATTTGTTTATCTTCACAGCTAATAATGCTGTTTAATTAACAGGAATGGTCAAAGGATATGCAATTTATGGTCTGGATCAAGCACAGATGAGGACACACATTAAAAAAAACACAAACAAAATGCTATAAAAGTACTGGCATGGCGAAAATAGTTGGAACCCCTGACATTTTTTTTTACAAAAAATAAAGCATTTCTCCCCAGACATTTATTGCAATTACACGTTTTGTTATACCAATGTTTATTTTCTTTGTGTGTATTGGAAGAACACAGAAAAAAATAGCAGAAAAAAGCCAAACTTGATATAAATGCATGCAAAACTCCAAAAATGGCCAGAAAAAAAATTGTTGGCAGCTTTTCAGAATTGTGGGTAAATACCTTTGCTTCAAACTCACCTCAAGCAAGTAACAGGTGTGGGCAATATAAGAATCACACCAGAACCCAGATAAAAAGGAGACAGGTTGACTTCATATTTGCATTGTGTGTCTGTGTGTGCCGCATTAAGCATGGAGAACAGAAAAGAGGAGAAGAGAACTGTATTAAATATACTGAATATACTGAATAGAGAACCAAAATTGTGGACAAATATCAGCAACTAATTTTCTGGAAAAAATTGCAGGGGTGCCAACAAGTTTGTCATGACTGTAATTTAAAACACTTAATGAACAGCACAGCCAAAGACATTATAATAATAACAGAAATCTACACAAGGCATTCTTCTTCTCTTGTAGATGTGCATCCTCATCAGGTTGTCAAAAAGTAATGTAACAAATAAAATCAGTCCAAACTCATATGGTCAAAATAAAGTCTCTCAAGAGCCTACTCTTTCTGCTCCGTTCGCACTGAATGTTCAGGATTACTGGATATTTACGGACAAGGAAATTATGTAATAATGGCCTCCTTCTTTTCTGCTTGTTTCGGCCACCAGGGAGCGCTATGGGTCGACAAGAGCCGGAAGGGTGGTACAAAAAAGGCAATAAATAAATACACGCCTGCATGCACATGTACAGTGTATCCCAAAAGTGAGTACACCCCTCACATTTCTGCAGATATTTAAAAAGATCTTTTCATAGGACACTGACGAAATGATACTTTGACACGATGAAAAGTAGTGTGTAGTGTGTGTCGCTTAAATAACAGTGTAACTTTATTCTTCCCTCAAAATAACTCAATGTACATCCAATATACACCTTAGTGAAAATTCTTGAAGTGCCAATATTTTGTGTGGCCACCATTATTTTCTAGAACTGCCTTAACTCTCCTGGGTATGGAGTTTACCGGAGCTTCCCAGGTTGCCACTGAAATGCTTTTCCACTTCTCCATGATGGCGGATACATTACATTTACATTTACAGCATTTAGGACACGCCCTTATCCAGAGCGACTTACAACTTCTACAGTCTTACAATTCAAGCAATCGTGGGTTAAGGGCCTTGCTTAAGGACCCAACTGTGGGCCCTTGGCAGAGGTGGGATTTGAACTCTAGACCTTTTGGAACTACTGGTCCATAGTCCAGTGTTTTACCCACCACAGTCCTTGCCCCAAAGATGTTCTATTGGCCAGTCCATATCGCCTTTACCCCCAGCCTCTTCAATAAAGCAATGGTCGTATTAGAGGTGTGTTTGGGGTCAATATTATGCTGGAACGCTGCCCTGCGACTTAGTTTCTGGAGGGAGGGGATCATGCTCTACTTCACAGTACATATACTTAAATATCTGCAGAAATGTGAGGGATGTTCTCACTTTTGTGATACACTTTCATAGGAAAGAGCAAATGCGTGCTTGCTTGTCTCCATTTGGGAGACTGGGAGTGGAATTTCCTTACAGTTTAAGTCACCTTAATGATTACCTCTCTCTTTCGTTTACCTTTTTAAATACAGAGGGAGACAAACAATTATCACTACCAGACGTGACTTTTCAAAGGATACTGCACCATATGGCAGTGTCCAGTGTGCTTAAATAGCATGTCCTGTAGGTGTACATTATCTAAAGCTGATTAAACTCTGGGAAGCAGTTTCTACACCTCTTTGCCACTTGCATTATGAGCTTCGCCTTCTTCATTTGGACAACTAGCACTGCGACGTTCACACCTACTGCCCTCTAGTGGTGGCCATGGTGCCGTGAGCGCCCAACACCATTGGTCATCTGATTCTTGATCGCTATAGACATAGACATTTTGATATGTCTAGTTTGGTCGAAGTGTCACTTACTGGTGTGAAGTCTTGGTAGGTCGGTTTCCATTTACAGCACTTGATGGACCATGTATATGCCCTTTCCCAAGGCAACTTACAGCTGAGACCATCAGTGGCAGCTTGGCAAAGCCAGTTTTTGAACTCACAGACTTAAAAAGAGCCGTAAACCACTTCGCTAGGGACATTCAGAGCCATGAAATCTTAACACGCCGTTAGAATAAAGGTGGATATTTCTCACTAAAGCTAAAAGCAGACAGATTGCATCATAAATAATCACAATCATACAGTCAAGTTACGTAGAAGTTACACAATAGGGAGAAGACCCTTTCTACTATTTCTTACAATAGGAAAAGATCCCAATGATAGGTATAATAAACCCTATCAATGCACAATTTTAGAACCATTGTTTTTGGCATTAAATTATGAATTGTGCTTACTGAATGAGAACACGTTCATTGTGTTTCTGTGTGGGTGTTTGACATTTTTATTACTACGATTTGCGATCCATGCCTGCACTGGGGTTTCATGGCTGGATTTAAAGAAAGGTTATTACCATTGAATCTGCACTCATCTGAGCCCTCAACCAGTATGCAGATGTGTTTTGTGCCATTCCCTGTGGCATTTACAGCCACTGTGACTCCACCTGGACACCTCATTTAAAATTGCATGTCTCTGCTGGTGTAGGAATAGGAGTGTGTGTGTGGGGGGGGGGGCACCTGAGGAGACTGGGTGCCATATTTTGAGTTCAGCTAGGGCAAATGGCAAGGTCATGGGGATAAATAGGTTCAATCAACTCGTAGATTGAGAAAAGGTGGTACAGTGGTGTGAATGTCTCATCCTATGTGTGGAAAATGAGCTGCAAAGCAGATCTTGATGATTCGAAACAAGGAATTATTCAAATTAGTATTATTATATTCCCATCCCTTCCCTTTCTGGGAGACTTTTATGCATTACAAATGACAGTGTAGATGTTACGTTCTAAACATATTGCATACTATTGAGCGTAAATACCTTAAATATACATAGCCAATAAGTGAAGATGTGCTACTTTGTTCGATATGATAGACAATTTTGTATGAATTAAACAACTTAGGATATTTGGTGTGTTTTAACAAGTTTGAATATGTTTAAACAGAGGACAAACTATGAAAATAGATCATATCCTCCCTATCCTCCCAGATAAGAAAAAAAATATTCCTTCATAATCATTGTGATTTGTACATTTCATCGCATTATACTGAAAATTCAATGAAATTCAAAATGCTGTGTGCCAGAGGTAATCAGCCCTATAATTTATACTTGTACACTTAAGCAAAGGCCTCATGTTTCTGTTTCATACAGCCAGGTCTTCTCATTATCTCTCCCAGTTCAGCTGGTTTTGTAACAAAGCAGTTGTGCAGACTAAATTGCCTTTGATGTTATTCAGCCTTTTCGAGCTGAAATTGGGGTCAGGCAGTTGCAGTACAGTACATCTAAATAGATAGTTAGTATCTCTGTCTGTACCGATGCTAACATTTCACTGCCGAAAAAAAAAAAAGCTAACAGGAGCAGACTGAAATCCTAGAGAAACAATTACCGGTACATCTTTCACATAGGTATTACATGTAAACGAAATACTGGATACTTAAAATACCAAACAAGTGGCTACGTGTTGATTTAAACTTTTACAACTAGTTCATTTAGAAGTGAACCATAATGTGCAGTCTTAGCTTTCTATCTGGACGTGTTGAGAACGTGCTAGAATGGGTTTAAGTCGATACCGAGACCAGGACTGAGACCAGGTTAAGATTTTTCATCATACAAGAATAAAAAGAACAAATGTAAAAAAATATATAATTAGTTTGTAATTCACTTCTTATTCATTATCATTCACTAAACATTCATTCATTCATTAACTTCCACTTAATCCACACGGGGTCGAGGGCCTGCGGGTGCCCACTCGGCAAATCTGGGCGCAAGGGCAGGAACAACCCTAGACAGGGCGCCGATCCTGCACACAATGCACACACACACAGGGGAGGAAACCGGAGTACCCAGAGTAAACCCAGGCAAACGCGGGGAGGACATGTAGACTCATATATCTTCTAAAATATATAGCCAGAAAAATGTATTCATTATTAGAATATGACAGTTTTAGTCAACTTTAGGTTCTGCTTCCCTTCTCAAAACGGAAGTCAACGGAATATAGATATTAAATGCGACATTGTGACATTATAAAACATTTCAAGCTTCCCCTTAAACAAAACGTAACTAAGTTAAGCGAGTGGGTTAAAATGCACACTTACTTGCAATCTTACAGTATGAAGATTCAAAATATGATGTGTTCACTGATTGGATACTGAATGAAAAGACCAGTAACCAGTTATTTCCTGTCAGCCAGTCTGAATGCAGATTTGATTTATTTAGGGAAATGGCTGATTTATTCGGTTTAAACGGTTTGTTGATGTTTGAAAATGATAGAAAAATCAGCTGGCCTCGACAACTGCTTGTACATTTTCTGCAAATTAGGTTGAGACTGAGCTGACACTTTTATGGCCTTGAGACCCGTCTCGAATACTACAACACTACAGGATATCACACAAAAATTTGACACCTCTACTGTGTTTGTCTGTGTGCTAATTATTCGGGTTACTTGCTATAAAATTCTTAGGTTAGCTACTGAGAGGGTGGAAGAGACTGTACAGAATATGCTATCCAATACACACTCACTCAGAGAAGAATTTGTTTTCTCATTCAGACTTTAAGGATGCAGTTTCAGCGGCCGTTTGTTTCGTGGGATAATAGTTTAGACAGCGAATATAAATACGCATGTACCACGTGACTGTAGGGGAACGTGAGTCACTCATTCATACAATACGTCGTGAGTCATCAGGAACATGCATGAAATGTCACTGCATCTGAGCAATACATGAATTCATGTAGTAATTGGGGTAAAACATGAATGCTAACCATTAGTAAAGCATTACTTTATTATGAATTATACAGTGTAATACAGTATATATTATACTATGAACTCTGATAGTGAGAGTTATGTTACGTGCTTATATACTGAAAGCACATTTAGGAAATTGTTGCACTCCCAGTACAGCACTGATCATGAAGTATTTTTCTTCCATTCTTCAAAGTGTTTAATATGGATATGTGCTGTATACTGATAGTGAGCAGCCGTAGACAAATGTGCATCCAGGACTAAAATAACCAGAACGCTCCTTGCTTAGGTGTAAAAACAGGAGGTGTTTTTGTCTTGACATTTTTTTTTTAAGCGAAGAGAGAGAAAAATCTTAACACATACGTTCCAGCCTGAAATAAAACCACAGTGCTATCTGTAGAGTAGCATATATAATAGATGGAATTGCTCCAGTTCACTCTGTCCAAAACTGAGAAGATTAGACTCGCTTGGGAACCTAGCACATATCCATATTAATCATTTCCTGGATGCTTTAGAAAAATCATTGATCCATCTGCGCTTAGTTTGGGTTGTGTAACTATTTCTCCATTCTTACTGAGCTGGAGAAGGTAAGAATATAAAGTAAAATAATATCGAGAGCCTGGGCGACTCTGCAGACTGATTAAAGAGGCAATGATAATGACAACTACAGGCATAAAGCCATACTTAAAAATATAAAGATAAAAATAAACACCTTAATATCTTGCAAAAAAAAATAGTTTTTTGGGCAGTATATATATATATATATATAGGTATGCGCAGCATAACGTCTTTCTGCACGTCGTCTGTTCATATATACAGGTATGTGCCGTTTAACAACATATTTTACCATCTTTAGCCTAAACTGTTATGATGTATCAATCCCTCCAAGAAACCAAAAAGGAATAAGTCAATTTAAATAAATTGTCATTTATAGAACAGGCAGTCGCAGCAGTCAAATGGCTGCTTCTCTGTACTTCTAGGGTGTGTAGGTCAATCCAGCATAGTGCTAAATGTGTATGTGCATGCCACATTTTGAAGAATATATAAACAAAACATAAAAGCATGACCTTTAGGCGTAGTAGCAGGAGGAGGAATGGGAGTTTTTGTAATATGGGAAAATATGGTGAAAAAGCAGCAGGTATTGAAATGTGTTCCTTAGTGTTCTAGTGAAGACCGCTAGAGATCGCTGAGTTGAGACCAAGACTGGTCCAAAAACATTGAGTCTGAGTTAAGAGTCCAAGTCAAGTCCAAGACCAGAACACATTGAGTTCAATCAAGACCAGACAGAGACAAGACCAAGGCCAGATAAAGATTTAATTTGAATTATACAACACCAAAAAATGAAATAAAAATAATGTATTTGTTATTCACTTTATATTATCATTATGATTCACAAAACATAATATATGAATAAATAATATTGTAAATGATAGGTAAAATATAATATGAAATAATATATAGCCTAACATATTATTATGTTATTGTAACGCTGGAGGTGTCCTGGAGACCTGGCAAGGCAATCCCCGGACTCCCGGAGCCTCAGGAACCCATGTCACGTCATGGAAGCCTGTCTGCGAGTAGCACGGAAGCCTGTATAGAAACGGCAAAAAATAAAGAGCCAATAGATCGCCGCGGAAACAACAAAAACAAAAAGCCACGTGCAGCAGGAGAAAAACGTAAACAAAAAAGAGAGAGGACGTGACGAACCTGCGGCGAAACTACACGAATGAGGCACGAACCATGACAGTTATAGTGCGGTGTAACTGTAGACGTGGACCCTGAGGGCTCTGTTATCAAAATGTGACAGAATTTACATTCAGCTGAGTGATTCATTTGACCAGCTGTTTACAGCCGCAACATCTGGAGTTCTAAGATTTTTCATTCTTATTTGAATTTGTTGTAATCATTAAGACCTTGGTTGTTAAAGCTAACGGGCCTGTACATTCTATTAATGATGGGTTTATCAGAATGTGACCCGATCGCAAATTGGGGTGCATCTGTAAACCAAAACGATTTTCTCCAAGGCTCCACCTTGATCCTTTTGTTGTTCTACCCTAGTCTACTTGACTGAAACACTGCTGCAATTGGAAAACTTAAGGAATTGACCTTGTTGTAGTTGTTTTGGGTTTTCACAACAGCCTTCCCCAACAGTGCCATGGAATCGACACCTATGAATAGAACATGAACATATATTATTATTAATATTACTAAATTAAAGCTGACTGTGAACTTATTTAATCTATACTGTCAAAGAATAATGAGCATTCCTTCTTGCAGTTCATGATAGGCCAAAAAACAGCAGAGGCATAAAGCGGAGCAGCACTAAAAGCTAAAAACGCACTCACATTTTGTTCACTTTATTGCTACCCAGATGCAAGATGTTTATCACTGTTTGCTTTTTTAATTGTTGTCTTGGTTAAGTATATCCTGTCAGCATTTCATCGTTAAATATTTATACTAATGCAAACAGTTTGGACAACAGAAAAGCTGAAGACATTTCACTTCACTTTTAGAAATTCGATTTAGTTTTGTTTTTCTTGTGCTTTTAAAGGAAAAGAAAAGAGAACACCGTAATCTAGTAGTGTTTTTTTTTTGACTGTGGACCATGTAGTCATAATGCTTTGGCTCATTGGTATATACTATATAAACATAGAACATAAGGCACCGTACATACATTAGAATATGATGTTAGGGATCTACACCAGATGTGAGACAAATGAGGAAACAATCTGGATGTGTTCATGTGCATCGGTTTACGGCAACACTTGGTGTGGGCGTCTCACGTCTTTAATTGGGCTTCTTCATTTCCTTGCTTCTGTTACACACAACTCAGTTCACAAGACACAGGGACATTATGCAAGAAAAGGATGTGAGGAGAGAGGAATCAATAGCAAATGTCCTTGTTCACCGAAGCATCACTTTTAAGGCACATCGCTTCTTGATGACTTGCCCAGCTTTATTGCTTGTCACTGGGCATAACGGATCTACATTTACCCAAGAAGCTGTGATTGACATCTGTTTAAACAGCAGTTTACATCATATTAAAGATTCGACTGTATAGACTAATGTATAACTTTTCATATGGGCAAGCGTTGTGTACAGTTTTATTATAAATTTCATATGTGTGTTTTTTATTTTTGTTATTAGTCGTTGTTGTTGATGATCTAATAAACCACTGGGGTGGCAAAGCAGTTATGTTATTCAAATGTGCTCCTTAGTGTTGTAGGGATGATCGCTAGAGCTGAGTCAAGACCAAGGCTGCGTCCGAAATCGCATGCTTCCATACTATACAGTACGCGAAAGCAGTAGGCGAGAGCATGTAGTTTGTATGAATACAAAGCATGCTTGAAGCAGTACGCGAAAAGTCCCCGGATGACGTCCTCATTTGGCAGGTTTTGGCATTGGTTTTTGTTGGGGGTGTGACGTCATGCGTCACATGACATCGGTATGTTTGCGGGCGTGTCCGAGGTTCTGCGTATACTGCATACTCGCGTACTTAAAGAGCATACTGCTTTAACGGCCGAGCAGTGCGTACTGTCAAAGTATGCGATTTCGGACGCAGCCCAAGACTTTAAGTAGTCGAGTCCGAGTACAGACAGTGATGAAACCGAGACCAGGTTAAGGCTCGGTGGGTAGCACCGCTGCTTCACAGCAAGGAAGGTCGCGGGTTCAATCCCAGGGGGGAACAGCCTAGGTCCTTTCTGTGTGGAGTCTGCATGTCCTCCCCGTGTCTGTGTGGGTTTACTCCGGGTACTCCGGTTTCTCCCACAGTCCAAAGACATGCATGTTAGGTTAATTAGTGTCTCTAAAGTGGCCCTTAGTGTCTGACTGTGTGTGTGCCCTACGAAGGAATGGGTTGTTCCTGCCCTTGCGCCCAAAGTTGCCGGGTAACCCCCTGTGGATTTAGCGAGAGATAATGAATAAACATAAGAAGAAGAAAATAGAAATAATGTAATTTGTTCATAATTCACTCTACATTT
>JAUZST010019234.1:0-33024 GCA_034779995.1 Parotocinclus haroldoi
TTACTGTAAAGCTGCTTTGAGACAATGCTACGTTGTAAAAAGCGCTATAGAAATAAAATTGAATTGAATTGAATTGAGCTGAACACCATAGAACATGTGGAGGATGCGCTGATGAGCATCGCCAGTGGACCCTGCTGCTAAGCAGACTTGCACAGTATCGTAAGATGTGCTGTGTTTGGGCACGTTCCTTTAATTTGACTGAACTGAGATGAGATGGCAAAGATATCGCCAGATATTTGTGTATGTAGCATCTTGTTGCTGAAAGGAAATACAAGAATTAGACTGTGTGAGTCTGTGGTGGACAGCACTCCACCGCAACAAGAGTACAACCATGGCTCACAGAAGATTACTGAAAGCTCAGCACTGACTCCAGACCTTACTTACAGACTTCCAGTTTGGCTTGTTAGACAGCCAGAGTTACATTTTTACCATCTGAAAGTTAACAAGCTCTAGAACTTGTTTAATATTGTAAGTCTAGTACCAAGTAAGCTTTGGTGATGATTATTTTGAACACTGTTAATGGATCACTGGGAGGGCATGAAAAATTCCTGTTTTTCTTTTTCTGTCAAACATTTGTGTAATCAGGATGACCAAATGCAGGATGAAAGCTTATCAGGGATTACAGAGATAAAGCTGCTGATTTCACCTTTGGGCCCGCCATAAAAAAAGGTTGCTATTTGATAAGAGGGGTGTTACCCTCAGAGTCTTAAGCTGCGCAATCCTTCTTAGGTAGCGATATTTGAAGATGCACGGTTGAATGATTAGTACAGTTTGTGTAACTTTAGTGGAGCGAGCCGTACAGATTTCCCACTGTTCTTTCCCTCTTTGTCCTGATGGGCACAGTTTTCAGTGTGAGAGAGCGGACAATTCTGAAAGATTAGCAGAAATTCTGTGATTTAGAACTGTGAGTAAATGGCTTTGTTTTAACGCGGGACACTTTTGGCACAGGGTTATTCAAGCATGGCTAGAGGAAATCATAACACTTTTTACTTGCACTTGAATAGTCCAGAACAACCACCAACAGTTTTTACTTTGTGTTTCTGAGTTGGAATTTGTGTTACAGTGTAGGACGTTGTATGCGTGAAATGTAACTGAAAATTACATGATAGTGGTCTGGTTTTGGTTTGGGCCTTTGGAAATGAAAGGCCTTTCTTGCTCGCTCCAAACCTTTCAGTGTTGTGAGAATAACAACAAAAGATACACTCATGGATCCAGAATGCAATGCAGCAAGCATTTCTAGAGATACCTGGTTTTATCCCGACTTCGTACTCTGCCTGTATGGAATGTCCTTCCCCATGTAAGATTTACTTTGGGTATTTTATTCTCTTTCCGAGTTTGGTAAATTGGTTGCTCTAATTTCCCCAGTATGAAAGTGTCTGACTATTATCAATGTAAGTCGTCGTGAATAACCATTGGTAACCAAGTTAAGTAAACAAGTACAGTGTTCTCTAGCCACTTCGTGGTTTGCGGACTCTGTGCATCGCAGGTTTTCAAAAAATTAAGTGAAAAACTATATCGCGGATTTTTGCTTTTTTCCCGGGTTTTTTCAGAACTCGATCTGCACATGCGTAGTACGTGTGGTATAGTTAACGTATAGCCTACATATACATGTATTTGATGAACTTTTACATAAAAAAAATGTAGAAAATGTATAAAAATCTATAAAAAAAAATTAATTCCAACAATAAAGGAATGTTAGAAATCATAAAATATTGCGATTAACAGTAATTAGAGTATTTACTCAGCGGATGAATACTCACCAAAAACGAGAAGTAAGACTAAAGCATTGGCCGCCTGAGTCGCTACTTGCCGACATGACAAGTTTTTGTCTGCTGTGTTGTGTTCTCTGTTGGTGAAAGTTTCAGTATAGACTGAATTCATTCAAGCCCTACGATGCCACCCAAATGTTCTGCAAGTTATACAGCGAAAATAGTGTATAAATACTTAAATAAATATAGCGTTCCTACTTCGCGGAGGGAACACTGTACATCCAAAATGTTATCCAAATACAATCTTCCAAGGTATAGTCCAAGCATGTTATGGCTAAATGGCTTGTTTTAGGGCTCATGGTTTAATAGATTAATTTAGTTTAATCTTCAGATTAATACAAAGCTTTAATGTTCCTGTTAAGAAGTAATCAAACCCTCTTCTTGAGCGTTTTGAAAACCTGAGCTTTTAATATGTAGGCAGATGGTGAAAAACACTGGTTTATTATGAGATTTGCTTTTTCCAAGCTAAACACGTTGGGATTGCATGAATGTGCTGATGTGGAAAGCAGGAAGTTCTTGGTTAGAAACATTTTCCAGTCATCGTGAACTCTCATGTCTAGTTGACCGGCACTGTGGGTGATTGGACGAAAACACTAACTAAAGGGAAAATAATCATGCTGATGAAAGGTGGTTAAACCAAGAGAGTCAAATAAAGTCGCTGGAAATGACAGTTCCTGAGGAGCTGGGGTCAAATCCCGGATGGAGCTAGCAAAGTTAAGGTCAGGTGGTGAGTTTACAGAACTGGGTTTGACCGGGTTTGGTGATCTTTGAGGGCATAATCGGTGGTTATATGGAATGCTTTGTGCTTGCTTTGCAGTCATTCGTTGGGATATTTCCTTAACCATTATGTTACGGTTCATGCTGCTCGTGATTTTGTTAAAAATGTGTCCTAACCGTGCTCGTAAGTCTGAAACTCATCTACAAATGCAAATGGGATTTTTTTATGCAGAAGCTTGGAGGGTTTGGTCTTTATTAAGGCTACACAGTTATTACTCATAATGTATTTACAGTTACATTGACTGCTACTTGGTTATAACTGTGCCGCCAATAGGTTACGTCAAGATGAAATACTTTACACTTTTTCAGGATGATGCAAATTGGAGAAAATCTATTGGACGTCATCGAAAAGCGGGTGTACAAAATGACCGTACGGAGACAGGAAATCAGTGCAGACGTTGCTGATGGAGACACTGCAAGCTGAATGTTTAGTTCTTTGTGGTATAATGTAGAATATCATTCATTCTTAAGTGAGAATCTTTGATCGGATCTTACGTCATGCTTTAGTGTTTCTCCTCATTAGAGCCAACAGGCCGTTGGAAATTAAAGGGTGCTGTTTTTCCTCCTAAGTGCTAACTCGGCATTAGTGAATGCTAGCTCTGCGTTTTTAATGGGCAGCAATTGTTACTCATTTATAGATTCTTTCGATATGTGTGTAATCTATCTTGTACTGACTGCGAGACAATCCTTGACCCTGGTTTCACAGTCAGCATTGTGTGAAGAAAATCCTAAAGTGATATGAAAACTGCAGGTTTTATTCCACGAGGGTTCAATTATACGACCACCATGATGTTGAAAGGTGTTAAATCATTATATCGGAGCGGTCCTCATGATTTTGTGCTGCTGTTGGAATGTATCCATGGCAGTGATGACAACTAACAGTTCATTTGGGTGTTCTGAACCTGCGACGTTTGTGGCCCAGCTAATCCAAAGGTTGTGCATTATAGTTACCATATATATATACCATTATAGTATACCAGTTATATGACTTTGTGATTTTTTTTTTTTTTTTGTTTGCAGAGAAAAGAAACTGAATTTAGTCACAACAAATCGTAACACACCAAAGCAACAATTATGAGTTACTTTCGTGTGGTGGCTAAAAATGAAGTCAAAGTCAGGTTTATTTCAATAGTGCTACTTACATTAGAGCGTTGTCTCAAATTTTATCATCTGTTATTATCTAGGCCCACAGCCCAAACTGAACAAGCCTAAGATGGCAGTGGCATGGAAAAACTCGCTACACTTAATAAGGATGAAACCTTCCTTGGAGGCACCTATCCTCTTTGGACAGCTTATTTGTTAGATGTATAACTAAATATAATAATTATAAATAAATATAATTAGAAGTGTGGGCGGCTCTGTGGGTAGCACTGCTGCTTCACAGCAAGAAGGTCCCGGGTTCAATCCCAGGGTGGAGCAGCCTGGGTCCTTTCTGCGTGGAGTCTGCATGTCCTCACCATGTCTGCGTGGGTTTACTCCGGGTACTCTGGTTTCCTCCCACAGTTCAGACAGGCATGTTGGGTTAATTGGTGTCTCTAAAGTGACCTCTAATGTGACTGTGTGCGCGCCACCGTCTAGGGTGCCCTTGCGCTCAGAGTTGTCGGGTGGGCACTGGCCGACCTGCGACCCTGCGTGTATTAAGCGAAAGATAATATAAATATATTAAAAAAATAATTTTGAGAAATAGGAGACAAGATGAAGCGTACAATAAAATGGAGAATATAAAACTATAGCATATAAGTAGTGTAAATAAATCAAATAACATGTTAAAAAATATGTATATTGGCATTATTACAGAACTTGTCACATGATACGATGGTGGTTTTGTAATGCAATAATATTTATTTACAAGTAAACAGTGCATGTGCTTTTCACCTCTGAGTATTACAGTGATTCAGCACTGCTTTATCAGTTGAATATTTAAGGTCATGTGACAAAGATTAAGGAAAAAAGGCAATAAGTGATGTGTACATCTCTAAAGTCCGTGCAATTGTGTAAAATGTAATTTGTTTTATGCACAAAAATAGCAGTTCTTTATTTTTACGTGTCAGTCACCAGCATGGCGCTTTGGTATAAGAGTACCAGCACTGGGACTGGCGTTCCAGACCCGGTGGTTTGTTACCAGATCGAGCATCACATTCACACAATTTAACTTTAACTCTAAGGGGGAGGCCTGTCCGGGGACAATGCCCCATTCTGTAACAACAACCCCTACCCTGCCATGTAATGGACTGGATTCAGATTTAGAGCATTTTTAGTGTTCACATTTCCTTTCCTATTATTATCTTTAATTCTGAGCTGTGCCATTTGTTTGCCTGACTGACATGTCACCATGTTCCCATGTGCAGTACAGTATGTGTGGAAGGCTATATTTTTCAACATTGCTCATAGTTTGTTACCTGAGTGTGGTGGTATAAATAGGCTTGAAAATCCAGTATCTTCATGTAGCATTTACAACAAGATAAGCAGCCATGCTGTCTAAGGATGCCTGGCTGAAGTGTTGCTGATGAGTCATGCTCACAATGTGACCAGAATTCTAAACTGAGGTGAGGTATAAAGCCGACAAACAAGTTTTTGTGAACAAGATACAGTGTATGTGAACATGCAGTGAGTACTTGTGTTCCACACGTGCCAAACTAGAACTTTCTAAATGCAAGGTGTCCTAAAAAATTGGCCTTCATGGCATCGTGTAATCCATTTTTCCCAACAAATAGTGTTTTGAAAAAGTGTTTTGAAGCCCTTGTCACCAGTGAGTGGCTTCTCTTTAGAGGAAGGGTTTCAAACTTCGACATCTCATGCTTTCATTTCACTGACCATTTAGAAGAAAAGCCACTGAAAGAACCGTCTTAAGACTGGCTGAGCATTTGGTTCGCACTAAGCGCTCTTTGTTTATGATCAACCCCAGTGGGCTTCTGAGATGGGTTATTTGAAGCGATTATTTAGAAAGAGTTTACTTTTGGTCAGCCAGACAGATCTTAAATTGAAATTTAGAATTTAGATTTTAAATAAAGTTTCAGTTACGATGTATGCATGTATGCGATTGATGTTGTATAACACAGCTTCAAACAAGCCGTTGCCTTTTTTTTAATTTAATTTATTTTGTAATCTGTCGGTCATATACAGTACTGTGCAAAAGTTTTAGACCATTGGATTTGTTGTTTTATTATATTGTCAACGATTGGCCTCACAAATTTCAAACTTGGACTTCTCAGTCCAAATACCCGTTTCAGTTTGATGGTCATTCCAATGTTTGTGAGCTTTGTCATTGCTCAAGTGTACTAAATACTGTACTGTACTCTGCTAAATACACTGTAGAATATAGAAGCTGTTTGTCAGTTAAATGCTAATTTGCTGTAGTTTTTCCTGTATTTTAAAATACAAATATATTTATAATACGAATATAAAGGCACTGAGAGAGTGACATTCGTGACATTGCTAAAACAGTGCTTGGGGGGGGGGTTCATAAAGAAACATGTACTTGGCACTTGTTCATAGATTTGAACAGACGTATGTTCAAATTGAGGTATTTTTAGGTGTGTGTATATATAAGTCAGGGTGTGACAGCAGGAAGGAAACTTAGAACTATGCAGGGAAGTGGATGACCAGGAGTGACCTGACTCTTAGAGCCTTAGCATTTGTTTTGCAATGTGGGCTGTTCGAGCGGAATCTTCAGATTATGCTAAATATTTTATTGAAGGTTTCGTATCTTTTCTTCCGTTGAAGTTTGGAACCACTGTTATTGACTGATACTGATAAGGAGAGTTGGTGCCTTTTGGATTGGTAATAAAATTTCTCATGGTATGCAGGCATAGTTATAAAGGCTTATGAGTCAGCATCAGTTTCTGTTACTTGCTGCTCTGTTTCGAGCTGTTGGATCAAATTTAAGAAAAGGGGTACTGTAGAGCAGATTGTTTGTTCACCAAGGCCTAGGGATATAATGTTACACTCATGATTCCATCCGATTCACGAGTTCATGATTTTCATATTTATTTAAAAATATACAAAAACAGTCTTTAGTCGGCTGTAATTAAAAAAAATTAGAAGGGGTTTTAAATGCCTTTGGGAGTAGGACTGCGCCCCCTGGTGTTCGAAAATGCAATTACATTAGATGCTAGTAAACAGAAAGCATGTGACATCGCCAGTCTCTGCGAAGAACGGTGTGACATTTTTGGATCTTCATGCGTTTTGTCACGATGCGTCATTACACCCCAAATTCTAAACTCCTGCCATTCACTAGACTCATGGCATCTCTATATGTAAAGCATTAATGGCAAGATAGATGTGGCCAGGACTTTCTTTTCTGTTTTCACAACACTGATCCAGACCACTGCGACTCAGTGTGAGTTTCAGTCTGTGTCTGCACTACCCACATGTTGCAAGCTCACTTGTGCCTCAAACCCAGGCACTCAACATCTGCTGACACCAGCAGTTTAGCTCTGGCCACAGAGCCACACAGGTGGAGTCCAGGGTCGGGAACAAACCAGGAATCTCTTGGAGAAACTATGACCTGACAGCACAAACCACTTGTGCCACTGTGGTCTTACAACTGTTTGTTTACAGGTACAAACCCTAGAGAGTATTACCGTAAAACCTAAAGTAAAGTATCGTAAAGTATCCTAATCACTTCTTAGTAACTTATTACATTAATTATCTCTGGTGTGTTTAGTGGTAGTAGGAAAAACCTTATGTAACCAAGTCTGCTTGTCAACTTTATGTCTTTATGAAAACTAGCCCGGTTAGTGTCGTCGTTGCTATGGTGCTGTGTCTGTGTAGTGTTATGTGTGTAGTCATAACAACAGCCTTTAGTCGTCCGTGTGTACTAGCCGGAGGTGCTTGATTTTCATATCATGGTCACTGCCACGTGAGTCTGTTTCAGATATAAACAGGAGGACAAGCAGCAGCAGTTTTAAGCGTGCAAAGGCAGCTGATGGTGAAAGGTCTCATGTAGATGTTATAGAGAGAGGAGACCAAAGCAGGTCTACAATAAACCACTTCCTGTAATACAGGGCGGGTTTTCCTGCCTGTGTGTATAGTGCTTGTGTTCAGAGACAGAAGAAGGGGAGAAGCGCTTTGGTGGTATTTCATGAAACATGTTTGCGTGACGTCCTGTTGTCATTATGGGATGTGTTCTTCAACCACAGATCTCTGTTTATACTGTCTGGCGGTGTGTTAATATGTTTAGGAAGTGCCTCTATCGACCCGTCTCATTTCTGTTATGAGTAACATTGTAATGCCACCAAAGCAAACAGTACAACTGGATAAATGCACTGCAGGACATTTAGATTTGATGGTGATGATGCATGAAAATGGACTTCTTTGCTCCACCCTGGCTCCAGGCTGATTATGTAACTCAGGAGAGTCATAGAAAGGACCAGGAATGATAAAGTCAGTTATAAAGTCATTAACCTTTGACATAAACACATTTGGAATGGTTACTGACTGAGCAGTGACCATTAGGTAAAGTGCCAGGCACTATGAATTTGGACTTTAAATAGAATGCGAACATTTCAGGTAGCACTTTATTTTGAGGACCACAAAGATCACATACTCATGAAGAAGTATTGCTTTAGTGGAACGCTTCGCATTCGTGTTCTACCTTTTAATTGCTCTATGAATTCATATATTGCTCCTGCATAAAGGCATGCCTGACACATGGTCATTGCATGCATAGTCATGATGACCTATGATACAGTACGTGTATGAATTAATGATTACTCACTCGTGAAATATTGCACGAATGCTTATTTCATGTGCCCTACATGTACATGAAGCCGTGTTATCGGATTTCTTTTGGCGATTGGAGATGCTTTCCATGAGTTGTTGAGTGTGCATGGTACTATTTCAGTTGGGGCAACATGGTCCCTAAAGTATACGGTAAATAAATATAAATGGCCCCCAGTACATTCTGGGAAATTGAAATGGCCATTACAATAATTGCAGTCTTTTTATGCTACTGCAATGTAAATAGAAATGTTTTTTTTTTTTTTTTTTTTTACAAGAAAACTACATTAGTGGAACGCTACCATCTACATAAAATCCCTAATGCCACTACATTTTTATGTATGGAAATTCACAATAATTATAGACAGTTTGAGGAACAACATGATTTGCCAGGTGATCCAGGGATTTAATGAGTGAATGTGAACCAGTTTATATTGTTATGGATTAGAGGGAATAGCACCGCTGCCTCACAGAAAGGACGAACCGGGTGGAGCAGCTTGGGTCCTTTCTGTGTGGAGTCTGCTTGAGTTTACTCCGGGTACTCTGGTTTCCTCCCACATTCCAAAGACAGGCATGTTAGCTTATTTAATTAATCTAAGTAGGCATTGTTTGTGTGTGTGTGTATATATAACTAGTTCTGATATAACTCTGTGTCTAGATGTAACCTTGTGTGTATCGCTGAAATGGCCACTGATGCCAATAGTGACGTTAAGCCAACCAAATAAACGTACAGTATGACAGGCACATACACTTACAAACACTATTTACAGCTTGTTACAAACAAGTAGCGGAAAATCATACACACAAACGCAAGTAACTAAACACATCAACTGACTTAGAGCAGTCCAAATTTAGTCCAAATGTGATCTAAAGAGCAAGGGAGCGGACTGTAAGGTAGTTATACGCTCGTATGCACATACGCGCACACGCGCACACACACACGCGCACAAACACACACACACACACATAAATACAAATTCCGGTTAATCGGTACACATCGGGACAAGATCGTTTTGGTCCTAATAACCAGCTGGTGTCATTAAATGAACATGCCCTATGTTACAAGACGGGACGGGCTATATAACATATGAAATGTTTATTAAACCTTTATTGTGTGATTTACACGTATAGCGAACGTACAAACAAGAACTACTGTTGCTTACCAACTTTGTTCATCGACAAATAAATTTGCAAACAAGTTTTTCGAAACGATCTACAACACAATGTATGACTTTTGGCTTCTTTTTTTGTAGTAAATGGAAATGTTAGGCCACCTGTAGGTGGCAGTAGAGGGCTGGGTTAGAAACTTTGGAAAAACTAAAAGATATTATATACTGTACACGTTTTTGGTCCGATTAAGCAGAATTTTGGACCAAATAAGTGGAAAAAACATTACACGTATACAATAGGATTTGATTCAGTACTTTAAGATTTGGTCCAAATAAGCGGCTGGTCCCATTAACTGGTGGTCCAATTAACCGGAATCGACTGTACTTATCACTAAACTGTACCTGGTTTTCAGTAGTATTTTTAAATAAACGTAATATGATCAAGCTATAAAATTTAAGTTCAGGTTTAGTTTTAGTGTATATCCGTTGCAACAGACATTGTCTCAAAGCAGTATTTACTAAAGCAGAGTGTAGACCCCAAATAAGAAAAGCCAGAAGTGACAGAGGCAAGGAAAAGGAAAAACCCTGACAACAAAAAGGATGAAACCTTGAGAGGAATGAGGGACCTCTCCTTCCCGGGGAGAGACCGGAGATTCATTTAATAAACAATAGTCAGCATAAACAGAGTCTTCTGAAGTGGTTAATGTTTTGTTTAACAGTATTATTAAAAGTCCTGTTAGTTGAAATTAAAACAGTTAATAGGTGCTTAGTAGTCGATCTCATGGGCCTGGTTAAGCGGTTGACAGCAGATCAAGGGTGTCATGTCTTGCAGCAGAATGCACACAACTTTGCGAAGGGAAATGGATCATGTTAGGGTTTATGGAAGAGAACCGAACCTTAATTCAGATGGAAATGGCGATGGCAGAGCAGCTCCACTACCAAAAAAATCTAAGCAATCGTGTGAGTGAGGTAAAGCGACAGCAGTCGGCAGAGTTGACCGAAACCAACTGCGCTGATCGACTTACAGATCTGCACCTTTATCGAAAAGGGGAACGAACCACGCTCTTTTCGTTAGCGCTATTTCTTTACCAACTTCAAACTTAAATTTAGTAAAAAACGATTTTTTGCAAGACTTGTATGCTTTCATCAAAGTTAATAAGTGAAATACCCAAGCGACATGAATTATGGTTAATTAAATACTACGTAATTAAATATATTACAGTCATTCAAAATGAAATTGACATTTTCGGTTTCAGCAATAACTGAAATTACAGGTAGGGACCATTAAATGTAGGGACCATATAATTAAGAGACCATCTAAGAGATTAGTATTCCTACATTTTCAGTTTTCTCAAATAAAAACATGCATTTAGAGTAATGACAGTCAGTTGTTGAAACTTCTGCTGCAACGGAAGTGGAGAAAATCAGTAGGTCCTGCTTAGAAAGGATGCGAAATTTCCTGTAGTGATACTGTTTGTTTAGTTTCCACAAGAGAGGGTTTTATCAGGTAGGATACTGTATAGGGCTGATCGACATCAGCTTCACTCTTAGTCAAGTATTGACTAACTAAACCATGTCTTTACGTCAGCCATCTTCAGCATCACATCAGTGGATTTGTGAAAGGTCAATGGCCCATATCCATGCTTGTTTTATATGGAAGTCACAGGTGCAGCATAATGTGTGTAAACATGCAAATTAAGCACAGGAAGGTTGCACTGTTTTGTGTGTATCCATTGATGAAGCTTGTATCTAACGCTTGCTTAGAGCATCTTCCCAACAATTGCTAGTACACAAGAACTGGTGAAAAGACAAAAGGTTTAGTCACATGTCATACAAAGTGGTTAGACTGGTCCTCAGCAGCATGAAGGTTAGTGAAATGAACAGTAAATGAAAGGTCTCCTAGCGAAATGTCCCCTTCAAAATGAAATATCCCCTACCTTTTTAGAGCAGTGGAGTTATTTCAGTCTCTTCATTAGAATGCAACCAGAAAATACATGTATATGCAGTATTAACAAAATAAACCACAAAAAAAACATCTTCTACCCTTTAAACCTGAACAATAGTGGTGCCCGGCTGCAGTCAGAACAAGCTTGATTAGGAATGCTTTTTGGAAGGGGTAGCGACCAAGAAACCAACTTTCAGAACGAGAGCAAGGTGAAAAGGCTAAAATATGCCAAAGCTCACAAAGACTGGAATGAAGATGGAAACGAGTATCATGGAGTAATCGATGTTCGCAATTTTTGATCCTGTTTTGACAATATTTTACTATTGCTAAAGCAACAAATCTAATGGTGGTCTTTACTGTGGTTGCACAGTGCTATGTACAAACTTTACGTAATATTATACAAAAGAATGCCATAACTCTGCTCCAGTTCTCTCTGCTCATTGTGTTTGCTCTGGTTCATTTATATTCTTCCAGTCAGTCAGCTTGGGTTAAACCCCACAGAGGGAACCCTCTCAAATGGCACTTCTTTTCATTTTTAGGCTTCAACAGCAGGATCACAGGCTCAGGATGGACAATGACTCTCTGTTTCTAAGCTCATTATAAGCCAGGCCTTTCTCACAGGCACTCAAGTAAAATGGGTAGGCTCATTGGATGGGAAGGGTCAGCTTGAGGCTACACGGACTGCGCAAACTCATGTATTACTCTGATATAAGGGTCAGCAGTAGCGTTATCACTAATGTTTAAATGAATCTTTAGAAGATGTTTGGACAGACTGTCTTCAAGACAGACGGTCCTGAAGTGAACAACTGAGGTATTTGAATGAACAATATGTTGAACCTTGAAGTACAGCATTTAGCAGACGATCTTATCCAGAGCGACTTACAATTAATACAGTCTTACAATCCAATCAGTTGTGGGTTAAGGGCCTTGCCCAGAGACCCAACTGTGGGAGCTTGGCAGAGGTGGGATTTGAACCCTTGACCTTCTGGTCCATAGTCCAGTACCTTAATGGCTAGACCACAGTCCCATATTCTATCTTCAATGTCCAGGGACCCAAGCTACATTCATGGATTAATGATTCCAAAGTGGCACACACTATAATGGCATATGTTAGGTTTATATGAGCTGTATGAAGTAATCTTCTTCTGCTGGAGTAGTGATGTTAAGAATTTTACAGACACATTTCCGTGTCTGTACCGATTACATCACCTTTAGCCTATTAAACAATGTGTAGAAATAATCCTCCCTTGTGTCCTGAGGGAAATGAGTTATGCAGTTTAGTTGACGACATTTGTTTCTGCTTCCCAATCATTCGTAGGGGCACAACTGTGCTTAAAAAGTCTTTAAAACACTAAACGGATGAAGTGGTTTAAGAATAAAGTTGAAGTTACTCTGCCATGTATGCGAAATGAAGAACAAATTATCACTAAATGTTTTTGTTCATTGCATTTAGTTAGTTTAACACTAATGATGCATTTGCTTTAGTAGTTCAATATGTACTTTTGGTAGATTATACAGTTATACGTGGCCAAAGCAATAACGTTAATGAGTTACATGGCCGTGAGCTATCATTACCTTGCCGGTAGCATGGCTGACTTTCTTTAAAGTATTGCAGTTGTCCATTATGTGCAAAAAAAACAAAAAACCTGGCCCCGCCAGAAAGCCGCTGAAGCTTTTGGGAAGATGCTGGGCATTGTAGTGTGGAAAATGTAGTGTCGGTAGGGAAGGTAGGGAATTTTTAGGGAATTTGTAGGGAATTTGCATGGTGTGTCCTGCGGTTCGGCTCAGAAATACAATTGAATTTTTACTGCCGCAAGTTTCATGTCACAGCAACATTTTACTGGACATATTTTTCTTGTTGTGACTGGATGTGACCGGTTCAGATTCTGTAATAAATATATTTACATTTATGTTATATAGCCGACACCCTTATCCAGAGCGACTTACAATTAATACAGGGAAGCCCAGCAATTGAGGATTAAGGGTCTTGCTAAAGGACCCAACTGCGGCACAAGTGGACTTTCTGGTCCATAGTCCAGTACCTTAACCACTAGGCCACCACAGTCCCAACACTAAAGTAAAAAAACTTACTACAGCTTGTGTCACGTCCTGTCAGTAACATGGAAGCAACACGCAGAAGAACTCAAACACTGTGCAACTTGGTCCAAATAACAAAGAAAATGCGGCGTCTGTCATTTTGACCGAAACAAAAAAGTCAGACGTAAACAGTGTGGAAAAACGGCTTCAGGTTTCACGGTTTCATCAACCACTTGTAAATTTAGTGTCGCTACCAGGTTACATCTGACCCTGTCGTAAATGTATACGCTCAGTTCGAGGCGATTTAGCACAATCAATTAACCTCGTGCATTTCTTTGGACTGTGGGAGGAAACCGGAGCACCCAGAGTAATACTAGGCTCACAGGTTACACAAAATCCCACAATGAGTATAGAGTAAGCTACAGCAAACGCCGCTCTGACATCAGACTCATTCAGACTCCTGGACCGATCACATCACCCAGGTTCTGCTAAGCCTGAAACCAAACGCTCTTGTGTCAATGCGATTAACTCAGCATATGGCTTCTGCTGGATTAGCTGAGGCAAACTGTAGCGTGCAAGGCCCCGTACTTCCTGTGCATATTTTATTAATAGTGCAAAATGGAATTTGGAGTGTTTTTAGGGATTTAACGCATCAGTAAGATTTACGTTATTAAATTTAAGTACAGTGTGCTGTGTTAATCCTCTGTCAGCAGTTTCATCGCTTCACAGTAAGGAATGGTAATCTTATTTTGTACCGAACACCAACAAACACTCTCATAGCCTTGTGCCAAATGCGTTATCCCTATTAGATGCAAAGCACTCTGTTTGGTCAAGTGTACAGTTCCCGGAAAAGGCCTGCTCACTGCTGAGTGGGTGCAATTTTTGTTGCAGGAACTCCATGAGCATATAATAGATATTCATTCACTGTGACTGTCACCTAAATAGTTGTTAATGCTATGAACAATGTTGCAGTTAGGGCAGGACTTTTTATTAATATGATGTCTAAACATGTAAACAAATACATATAATTTAGGCCAAATTAGTCATACTAATAGGATTAATGTATGGTATATTGTTTTTAGGATAGCTGGCAGTCAGTAGATTTTGCTCTTTGTTGTATATTTACCTGATGATTAAACAAATCGGGGACCGAAATGCAGATGGACAAAAGTAATGGGACGCCTACCCATTGTGATGGATGCTTTAACTTGCGCGCTAGTTTTTAAGACATTCCATCCTAAATTCATAGGCATTCATATGGAGTTGCCCCCCTCTTTTCAGCTGTAATGGCTTCCACTCTTCTGGGAAGGCTTTCTACAAGAATTTGGACAGTGTCTGTGTGACTTTTTGCCTATTCATCTAGAAAGAGTATTCGAGAGATCAGATGCTGATCTTGGATCAAAATTCGTTTCGTTAGTTCATTCCACAGGTGTTTGATGGGGTTAAGGTCAGAGCTCTGTCCGGTCAGTCAAGTTCTTCCATACCAAACTCACCCAAACCTGCCTTTTATTGATTTGTTTTGTGCACTGGGGCACAAAAAAGGGCCCAAACTATTCCCACAAAGCTATGGTGGAACGGTGGGTAGGATAGGTAGCACCACTGCCTCACAGCAAGAAGGTCCTGGGTTCAGTCCCAGAGTGGATCCATGTCTGCAAGGGTTTACTCTGGGTACTGCGGTTTCCTCCCAAATACATCCATGTTCGGTTAATTACCTAGTGTCGTTGAAATAAAGCATTGATGCTGATAGTAAATGAAATAAATAAACAAAATCCCTCAAAACTGGAAGCATACAATTTTCCAATTTATCTATGGTGTGTTGAAACGTTAAGGTTTCCCAACACTGGAACGAAGGGGTTTAGATTCTCTGTAATACAGCCTCATAGCATTTTAGGCTCCTCCACTTTACAGCTGGCACAATGCAGTCAGGCAGGCGTTTTTTTTTTCCTGGCGTTCACCAAACCCAGACCCATCCATCACACTGCTAAAGAGAGAATGATTTAGCCCTCCATGGAACAGATTTACACTGCTCCAGAGTCCAGTGTCGCTGCATTTTACACCACTCCATGTGACTCTTGGCATTGTGTTTGGTGATGTAAGGTTTGAATGCAGCTGCTCGACCATGGAAACCCATGGCAGCTTTTGTGATAATGTTAATAAAATCCCGCTCTCTAAATGGTCTGACACTTCGTGGCTGAGATTCTGTGGTTTTTAAACACTTCCACTTTTTAACAATAACACACCGCTGATCTTAGAATACCTGCTGTAATGGTGGCATCCTATTACGATTCTAAGCTCGAATTCAGTCTGTTCTTGAGAACGGCTCGTTCTTTCACACGTTTATACACCTGTGGCAACGAGACTGAAAGAAACGCTTAAATTTAATGATTAAGAGGTGTGTCCCAACACCTGGGACATGTAGTGCAAGTCCCTTGCTTAACTCTTGCGATCGTTACGTTTTCGTGTCCTGACACTGATGTGTAGTTAGGGAAAAAAAAAGTGTTGAATCTTCATAAGTTGCTCTGAACAACGCTATTTACTCTGCATTTCTATGCTTTTGCTTAAGCTTTTCCTGTTAGCTAACCATCCATGATATTGTTTTGCAGTTTCTTATCGAGTAGTTTCGTCTTACTGATTTACTGATACTTCATCACAGCTGATAAAGGGGCATAAAGGGCGAAGTTGTGTGCGTTTTAGTATGTCTTTATCTCCTTCCTCCTAGTCATCAAGTTTAAGATCATTTAAGATCTCGCATGGTACTTCTAGTTGGTTTCCAAAAGAAAACAGCTTTACACATTAATCCATTCAATCACAAATATTTATATATCGCATTTGTAATAATGCCCAGTGCAGCTGCAATTCACTAGCTTGCCAGCACGGTGACCTGGGCAGTCCTGATGATGCCTTCTGGCTGGGTCGGCCTTTCTGCAGGCACAATTTGTTGTCTGAGCAACAGGGGACCGGGTGGTGGGATCATCCCCTGGCTCTGTGCTTCTGGGCCACGTGATGGATTTTGTGCTCTCAGTGCAAAAGTCTCTTCTCCGGTGAACATGACCTGGAAAAAGCAGTAACAACAGGAAAAATAAATAAGCACTTTTAAATAACGCCAAATGCAAACCTACGGTCCTGAAAGTGTAAAGAAAGAAACATTTGAGGTTTTTTTGTTTTTTTTTACTGCAACACTTCACTTGAGCCCTTTCAGGACTGTAGGTCGTTTCAATCGCATTTGGTGTAATTTTAGAAGTATGAAACAAATGTCCCTTGGTCCTCATGGGGTTCATGACCGCATCTGTGAAACAGAATGTTGACTGAAATTACTTTACTCACACGGTAGTTTGGAAACTTTGCACACAATGTCTTATTTTAAACAATAAGATTACAATTCAGCAGTTCATGTCTTTGCTATATGTCCTTCAAGACTGTTCTCTTTTCTGCCAGGAGGTGTTGCTCATACTAGTTTTCAGAATTGTACTGGATGCATATAAGACACATACGATTGTGTATGTCTGGATGTGACTGGATGTATATAAAACTTACATTTCCTATTATAAGTTTTAAGACCTCAGCTGAATAAAGCAAATATTATGATATTAATTCATCACATGGATGTCAAATGGCGTCTGCCTGTAAATCTACTGGTACGTCAACATGTATAAGATGTGGGAACGTCGATCAGTAAGGGAAAAAAACTTTTCTTTGTCTCTCTAAGAACATTGGGTTAGTATGGCATCCAGGGCTGGGAAAAATCAGGTCATATATCATGCAGTAAATTGAAATAGGAAGTATGACAGAGGAGGCGTTAGCGCACTTTATTGCAGACCACAGACCAGGCAGGACCTGCTGAATCGCATTCATTTAAATGGTAGGAGTTTTTCTTATGGTCATTTAGACATAGTTCTTAATCAGCTCTATTTAAAAGTGTAGACGTAACTGACTTTGTCATGTAATGAGAGTCGAAGATGCTGTTTAATTTAGAGTCTTGACGTTGTGAGGCTAATTGCTGCTGTTTTGTATTATATGTTCTGTTTGTTTATTTTCTTTCGTATGATTAAAAATCTTCTTTGAAATGCGCCTCACAGGAGTCAATGCGTGAACTTCGTCCTCGGTTATGCCACATGAAGAAGGGAGCCACAGGATATGGTTTCAACCTGCACAGTGAAAAATCCAAACCCGGGCAGTCTATCAGGGCGGTGGATCCGGACTCTCCTGCTGAGAAAGCTGGACTTCAACCCAAAGATAAAGTAGTGCAGGTACAGTATGTTCTCCAGCTGCCTACAGCTATAACAACAACAACTCGAAGCAGTGCACAGCTGTACTGTCACTTAGGATTAGGTCGAAATATTCGATTTGGGAAAGAACCTGTCATGATCACTTTTAGAGTAGCAATTTTTATGCTCGATGACATTTAACAGTTTGTTTATTTACGTTATTAACGTCGCTATCGGCATCAGTGGCCATCTCAGCAACACACACAAGATTACATCCATACGTAAATTTATTTATTTTTTATTTTATTTTATTTTATTTTATTTTATTTTATTTTATTTTATTTACATAATCATCATCTACTGAACTGAACTTTTGATAGCTTTTGATAAATAATAAGAACAGTTCTTGGGTTGCTTGGGTCTAATATGCTAGAAACACCACTATGGCGACCCCTGCTCTGACCCCTGCTCTGACCCCTGCTCTGACCCCTGTCAGACTGTTTTTTACATTTACTTTGACTTTTATTTAGTTACAGACACTATGAACCTGAGATGTTTTATGTCTGGTCAGATTCATTTCATTTACTAAACATTCATTCTCATCTTTATTGTCTCATCTTTCCTTGATGCTGTTTTTTATACCAAATCATAAAATCACATAATGTAAATCATTTGAAATCACATACCCTTGTAGAGTGGAACTGTTGATTGTGTGATTAGTCACGTTAGAATGATGTAACTTGCTGTATTCCTTCTCCAATTCACCAAGTAGGAATTCCCATTTGAGGGTTCGTTTTCTTTCATTTTCCAAATTGGAGTTCAGAAATTCGTGCCGAGCTTTAGTCAGAGTCAAATTTGTTTATATTGCGCTTTTTACAATGGTGCAATAAAGCTTTACCATAGTGTATTATCTTAAAAGGACAATCCCAAATTGAGCAAGCCTGAGGCGACAGTGGAAAGGGAAAAACTCCCTGAATGTAAAAGGAAGAAACCTCGGGAGGACCAAGACTTTAGTGAGCTTTAGTCAAGCTCACCATGAGAGAAGGATTTCTCAGTGTAATTACAGACTCTCTGGGAGTAGAGAGATTAGAGCATGCCTCACTAGAGGTCAGATAATACTGCTTTTGTTATCCAGCCTTCGTGCAGCACAGTGAAACAGAGCCTCAGTTTAATCCACTTAGTGTATCCTGGATGGGTTTTTTGTGCGTACCATGAATTTTGATGCATCCTTGTACTGAAAAAGATTAGAAAACCCCATTGAATTTTAAAATGGCTTACAATTGACGCAAAGGTAGATGCTCAAATCCATCAATTAACTTTTAAACGTGATTAAACTGCAGTTATTTAGTAGAACTTTGGTTATGCTTAGTAATTAACATTTTTTAAACATTTGTATAATCAGAGCCGGAATACTCTGGGATACAGAACCTTTGAACCTCGCTGACAGACAGCGTGGACTAACTTAAACGAGCTTAAAAAACTTCCATTAACCTAAAGTTGGGCAAATTATTTTTTATATTATATTATTGCATCATTAAGACAAACCTTACTTTATAATAAATGGTTAAATCATTTAGTAAATAATGTAATAAAAGTGAAAAACAAAAACAGGTTAGTAGATGTTGGCTCTGTTGCTCAGCTCAGTCAGTTCTACAACTTTTGTGGTGCACCGTGCCACAATTCCTGTCTCTACTTTGAATATGTTTTTTAATGTTGAAATGAATAATGACTCACTCATTTAACCGAAGTCCTTGAATAGTTCACTTGTTGAGCACTTTGATGAATTCCTTTTGCACACGCTTGTGCCAGGCTGTTCCTCATGGATGCAAGAGAACCTCCGCACCTCCGGTTTAAACACCATTCCCTATGATGACTGAATACTAATTTGAACTTTGGCACCAGTCAGTGTGTGTTCATCCATCTTGCTTGTAGAGAATCCTCAGACATTTACGTCCAGTTAGCCGAGACTCATGGCTTTCCTGAGCTTGTAAATATGAGAAAAACAGGATCTTCTAGCAAAAAAAAATTGACTTAATGCTTTATCTAAAAAGTAGAGAATGAGAGACAGAACTTTAGACATTGTATAGGCTGTTTGGAAGAAATTGATATTCACTTTTTGCCTCTAGCATATGAGATTAATCAGGAGCTTTAAATATCCAAACCAAGAACTTCTTTACTTCATGTTACAGTTGTGTTTATTTTGATAATTCAGTTTAGTATTTCAAGGCTATGAAGGTGATATTTAGGTATTTTGTCTTTGCCAAAGATTTCTCAAACAGACAAGTAGTTGTTACTGGTTTCTAATGTGGACCATGTATTACATAATCATTATCTACTGAACTGAACTTGGGCTAGCTTTTGATAAATAATAAGCGCAGTTCTTGGGTTGCTTGGGTAGCACAATGGTCTAATATGTTAGAAACACCACCATGGCGACCCCTGTTCTGACCCCTGTTCTGACCCCTGTTCGATGGTGCTTCTGGGCTGGCCGTGCTCCACACAGCTTCAGCTTGAGGAAGGAAATGTTGAAAGTAGATTATCTCTCTGCTGCTGGAACAGCGTGGCATTTGCTAATGAACACATCAAAACTCTTCTTCTTGCTGTAGAAGTCCAAGTGAAAAGGAGTCGTGGGCTGTGTTAATGAGTTAATCACTCAAATATGACGCTGCTTATTTAGTGGGGTATCGTGCATGCACCATATGATTTCGATTGACTTGATACTGGATATGGGGGAAATGCCAAACAATAATAAAAACCTATTGTTGATATGTTTGCTGAAATGCAGCGTTTTCCTTTCTCCTGTCAGAATGCTTGGCATTTAAATCAACAATTTATTATAAAATAAGCTTTGTGTTAATGATTTTGGCCTGTTGGCTAAACGTTTTAAAGAGTAAATAATCATTACTTATCATAGTATGCTTTCCATCTCTACAGTATTATACAGTAAAGCTCGCTCTACCAAACGCTCGTTAATCTCCCATGTTTGATTAAACTTTTCAGAAAAGTAAATCACTGTGCAACTGTACCATATAACTCCATTCATGTATATGGTGCCTACAGTGTGGGTTACTTCCTTTCCAATTAGTCCCTAGAACTGTTCGGTGCGAAAGCAGCTAATGTGATAGAAGCCTTTAGTTGTTTAGAGGTTACCCTGGGTTCATTAATACAGACTATCACACATTTTGCTCTTGGATTCATTTTTGTTGGTCAACCACTCTTGGGGACAGTAACCATGGTCTTGAATTTCCTCCATTTACTCACAATGTGTGGATGTTTTTTTTTTTCACCTTTTCCAGCCTGAGGAGCTTCAACAATGCAGATTTTTTGGGGGTTTGTGCCTTCAAACACTTCCAAGTACGAGGTGTAAAGATCACACTTTGATAGATCCAAGTTGTTTATATATAACAGGGCACCCTCTCCACTCACATCTGATGGACACCATTGATCGAAAACCCAGAATCTAGTTTCACTTTCAAATGAACTGCTAATCGCAAAAGTTCACATATTTTTGCCACTACACTATTACAAATATAATGATGGAATAGTGGATCATTTTCCTCCACGAATAAATGAATACAATGTTTCAGTATCTTTTGTTCAATTTCATTCTCCAAGTCTACCTAGGACTTGATGTCTGCCTGATGATGTTTCAGGTCGTCTATAGGTTGAAATCCAGAACACCTTTGAAGCACTGCTGTACGTGTGTGCCTGTGCCGAGAGAATATCTTGTTTACCAGCCCAGCGCCGTTGTTTGCCTGCTGTTCTTTAATATTCTGGGGAAGTGGGAGGCTAGGATAAGCATTCCTAAGGGCCCACTCCACAGCCTTCACTCTCCCACACTCACATTCCTCAGTCTGTACGAACTGTGCGATTGGGACAGAACTGCAGTGTTTCTTCAGGTGTCCGCTCTCACACAGCGTTCTCTGCTGCCTCTGCTTAGCCAGTACTAAACAGTTTCCCACACAGCAGCTCTTCTCAGAGCTAGTGAAGCGCTGATGTCTCTTGTTGACATTATACGACAAAACGTACATGGGCACCCCTTTCAAAAATTTCAATTGTTTTTAGCCACACTCGCTGCTAACAGGTTCAGAAATGTGAAGCAAACAAGCATGGAATCTCAGTGGTTGGGAGAACAGGTTTTCGTCAACACCTCAATGACTCCGAATATGACCCTCTCATTTTCACTTTCACAACATGTCATTTAAACTTAATGCCTTGCATTCCTAACACAATGTCCATAAAGCTGTGGCTTGATGAAGTGAACTTGGCTGGCTTGTGCAGAACCTTCATGTTGTTTACATTGAATTCTGGCCATGTCCTTCGAATGTCACAGCAGAAATCCAGACCCATCAAAGCATTCAGCGTTTCTCCAGTCTTCCATTGTTCTGTTTTGGTGAGCCTGTGCAAATTGTAGCATCAGTCACCTGTTGGTTGCTGACCAGATTGGCACCTTGTGTGGTTTTCTGCTTCTGGAGCCCAGCTGCTTCAAGGTTTAATGTGCTCCCTATTGAATAGCATTTTCACCTAGAGGAACTATTTTTTGACTGGGTCACCCTCTGTAAACCCTGCTGATCGACTGGGATTTTCATCACTGGGCTTCTCACCGCTTTCAGTTTCTGAATTATTCACACCGGCCCATCTAGCACCAACAACCATGTCACGTTCAAAGCCACTTGGTTTGATTTTCAGCAGGTCATCCCGATCGCGTCTGCATACTGCCGTGTGATTGGCTAACCTACATATTTGATCTAACAGTTTTTCATCTTGGTCAGAAAGATTCTTGAATGCCCGTGTGTTTTTAGTTGCTCTTCCCATTGTGACTGTCTGCCTGTGCTGGGTTGCAGGTGAATGGCGTGAATGTTCAGGGTCTACAACACTCAGACGTGGTGGCTGCCATCAAGGCAGGAGGGGACGAGCTGCGCATGCTGGTGGTGGATTCAGAAACAGAAGATTTTTTCAACAGCTGCCATGTTACTCCCTCTGAAGAGCACCTTACCGGTAAAGATAAACAATAATGCACGTTGTGTTGTGATGCCAGTTAAGGGTTAGACGCACCTTAAATAGAACTTATATACACCATAGGGAAACATTTAAATGTATGAAAAAAACATAAACAAAACCTCTATACAGTCACTGACAAGAAACTGAGTTGTTGGAATCGAATGGAACAGTATTGGAACAAAAGCATACGTTTATTGGGAAAAACTGTACGATGAAAAAGACGGTCTGGTACCCTGTTAGGCCGCCTCTAGACTGGATACAAGATTAGATGTGGTTTGGTGTCTTGTGGCACGTTCACCCACAGATGTTGCAGCTGGGCCTGTGGAGCCCCAACCTGCGCACCAGCATTTGGGCCACTGTGTCACTCCACACAAAAGGCAGACATCCATGCTTGAACCCGACCATCGTCTGATCGCAAACGGAACCTGGATTCGTTACAGTTAGAGTCCGTATCAGTCCAGGTTTCTCACTCATGGCATCAATGCAAATGAATGAGATGGTGGCTAGCTGTCATTGGCAGGCACGTAACGGGTGCCAACAAACTTCCTTCTGCTAATCAACTGGAAATGATGTACCAAGATGTATGCTACCCGAAAGTAGGATCTGAGAGCCTTTTTATAGGGTCTAATCAGACCGCGCCTGTATTTATTTACTTTTTTGCCTGAGAAACCACTTTTTTGGACGGGAAAAAGTTGATATATTTTGAAGATCACAAAGGATGGACTGAAGATCAGAAAAAAATGGACATATCCAAGTTAGAAATGTTTGGGTCCAATCATCGGCGATATTTAATGCATGGTCATTAGGCGGCTGCCAAAACAGCAAATCTAATGGTGGCCTGAGACTTTTGCACAATGCTGTACATATCATGAGCTCAATTTCAGCATTTTATGTCAGTGCATAGTTTCAGTGTCAGAACCTTAAACCTGAGTCCTGTTAATAGGTTTAACCACGGTCACAGACATTTCACTAGAACATGCACACCGTGAGCATGCTACTGTTTAAACATTAACCCACAGCGCCCGTCATGACATGAGAGTATTAGTCAAAGTCAACAAAAGTTCTTCCAGCAGGTAGTCCTGACGACTGTGGTCATGGGAACGGCGTGGGACTGTGGGAGAGCGGAACACCCAAACCTTGAAAATGTCCAAAAAGACTAATACACTGTTTAATTTGGCTTCGTCTTTTTAAAAAAAAAAAATCTATCTTTATCAGGATGGGAGTGGCTCAGTGGTTAAGGTTCGGAACTTCTGATTCAAAAGCTACAAATCATCACTACCCTTCCTCTGCCTTGAGCAAGACCCTCAACTCTTGAACTGCTTTGCTTAACTGCAAGTCACCCAGGATAAGGACATCAGCTAAATGCTAAATGCTGGAAATATGAACAGTTTTCATTTGTGAGCTTTTTTATTGCTAGCCGTTTATGCTTTCTGGTCCTGTTCAGGGTCACCAGGGTGAGTTGCACTGATTTACACTGTTGCCAGCTCCCTATGAAAACTACACTGCTCACAAAAATTAGAGGATACTTCCAAATGAAATATCCCCCACTTTTTGCGAGCAGTGTACATTTCTACAGTATATCTATATTATAATAACATTAACATCCGAATGACTTTTTACTGCAGTGTGTAGCAGTCTTCTGTAGGCTTGGGTCGATAATTGTTATGATCACACATCACGATAATGAGGACTGATATACAAATCCATTCATTGTCCTCCGGCGGGAGAGCCGGTATATAGACTCACATTCACACCCCTAGTGCACTTTTAGGGACACCAATTAACGCACGACTGTGGGAGGAATCTAGAGACACAGGAGAAAACCCACGCAGACATGAGGAGAACATACCAGCTCCACACAGGCGGAGCCCACGGTCGGGATCAAAGCGAGGACCTCTGAGCTGTGAGGTGGCAGTGCTAACCCCTGCGCCGCCATGCTGCCCATTATTTAAATGATCACTGTTTAATATGCCTCTTTTAAAAATATTTCAATACTTAAACACAAGTTAAAATATTTCACCACCACTACTTTATGTAACTGTTACTTTTCGCAAATTTTTTTTTTCATTTTTTTTTTGTTAGTATACAGTTACATACAACATGATTTCATTGTTTATTATTTTATTCAAGATAATGCACTTAAAACAGTATAAAAAAAAACAAAAATCAATTACAAGTTTTCCTTCTGGCAACTAAAGCTGGGATTTATGCAAATGAAAGAAAAGCTTGTCTGCGAGATCCATAGTTCTGTAGAAAGTAAATGGATGAGCTTGTTGAAAAAGGATTCTACCGCACCACACCTCTAAACAAGCACTAGATGTTAACAGTGTCGCGTAGTGTCTGTGCTGAGGGACTTCGCTCTGTACTTCCAAGAGTGGAAGCCGAATGAGGATTAACGGAAATGCTCCGAGATGCAAGCAGTGCACCAGGCTACACATTTGTTATAGAAATTCATGTGATAGTTTGGTTTTAAACTATAAGCGTATACTATATACTAATAATATAGTTTTATTGAAATAAATCATGGCGTTTGCTTGTTAGCCTGATGTCTGTAGTTTCACATCTAGCACACTAAAGCCAGCATGAGCCCACTGGACTGACTGCAAAAATGTTACGATGATTTAACTGGAACAGTTACTGAGTTAAATTCATATTGCGATCATTACAAATACAGTGGAACCTCAGAGTTTAAACTTGCTTGTTTCCAGAAGCCGTCTGAACTCACCATAAGAACGAATGTAAACGGGATTAATGTGTACCTCGACAGCAAATGTTTTATTCCTATACTTGCATATAATTCATGATATAACATCTAATTCTTGTATACAAAGCATGAATAAGGTGAATGTATGTAATACAAGGCATAAAGTTCTTCAGACAATAATGATTTTTCGAAATGTCATTATCAGCCCAAGCCTAATCATCTGTTATTACTGATATTTCTGTGATTCTATTGACTTGTGCCAGTCGCTGTACCATCGTATTAAATTAAAAATGAAATATGTATATAGTATATCCAAAGATGTTGGCACCTCTGCTCAAATAACGATTTGTTGACTTTCTAAATGGATAGACTCAACGCAACCATTGATAAACAAAACAACACATATAAATAGGACACATTTTCTAAAATATATCTAAAGCAACCTGAAACCATGGCCACCTTTCCATAGGTTACTTGCATTTTATGAAAGTATTTAATTGTTGATTGTTTTGTTAAAACGTGGCAGAAATGGGAAATGGGTAAGATTTGTTCTCTCCAGAGGTTCTGCTAACTTCTTTTTTGCTCTTATTTGAGTGGAACTTTGGACTATGGCTTATCAACCTGTTGGTTAATAGTTGCCTGTTTTGTGTTTTGTCAGATGTGTCCTGAATGTTTAACTTGAGGTCTATGAATAACTGTCCCTTTTTTATTTCTTACTATTGTGCACGCTGTACGTGTCCTTTTAGGACATGTCAATCAGACCTTTTTACAGCATGCCTTTAATGTAACCGATGTTGTTTGATGTCGCCTTCACATACCGCATGGTCCTTTATCATGAGCTTTTGATTGTGGGTTGATTACTTTTCACACAGTCATGTGTTTATAGGATTATAAGAGACTGTTTTTGTTTCTAGGTCCTCTCCCTGAACCTGACACCAAAAAAGCTGAAGATGACAAGGTAACCACCCTTTTATCATTTTTCAAGAACATTTTAACCACCTCCTCTCCTTCTACACTGATTTTATCGGCTCGACTTCATCCAGGGGATGAGTGGTGGATCATTTTCAGAACTACAGTGTAACTGTCATGGCGTTGGCATGGTAGCGTTTGTGGTGGTGGAGATTACCGTGGAGATTCCCCGAGATTATACACCGTGTTTTCTCACTGTTCACTCTGTTCGGCACATCTATCTTGATTGACCTTGTTGATGTAAAATCAGAGCCAGCTCATTAGTTGTTACATGGTTTATGTTAGTCATCTAGTCTAGAAACAGGATCCTGCCCATAGGCCACTGTTGGCTGGATATTTTTGGTTGCTGCACTATTCTCAGTCAAGCAGTCATACTGAGGTGGTTAAAGGTTCCAGCAACGCTGCCGTGTCTGATCCAATCGTATCAGAGCACCAACCACTATAAACCACTATATCAGTGTCACTGCAGTGCTGAGAACGATCCACTATGTAAATAGTACCTGACCTGTCATGGTCCTGTGGGGATCCTGACCATATCAAACAGGGTGAGAGGGCACAACATTTATTGAGAGAGCTGTAATTGAGAACTACAACGTGCACCTATATGGTAACTGTAGCTCATAGAATGGACAATGAGAGCAGAAACAATTGGTCAGTGAACATAACATGATGGCAGTCTGAAATCCCTGTCTATTCAACACTTCTTCTACTTGTTTAAATAAACAGTGCAGCAATACACTATACATTCACAGAGTAAAAAAGCTTGTAAAAGTGAAAGGTCTATCAGCCATGTTGCCTTGCTTGACTAAATACAACAATAATGACATAATAAAGAAAGAAATAAATACTAATAATACAACTACTGTAGTACTACTGTACTAGTGTATGGGTTCAGGCCTGACCTACGTTAATATTGTTCCTGTTATATTTGTGTCCTGCTCAGGAAAGCTCCCAAACTGATTTGTTTATGAACAACTTCTTTGAATTGAATTTTTTTTTAGTGCCTGAACGTGTTATGCCGCCACTTCCCTATGAAAACTTAATTTCTACGATAAGTTACTATTATAAAAACATATTAAAATGGTCATTATAGTCATGCTCTGTAGTAAATGTGGTCATTTCTGTACTGTGTAAAGTCCTAATCCTGGTCAGGGACACTGTGGTGGGCTAGCTTATGAGACTGCTTATTAGAGTACCCCGTGAAAACTTCATATCTACAATATATCGTACCATTAGGTTATCATTTCTGTAGTGTGTAAAATGTGCTGTAGACTCGGGTCAGTAAGTTGTATTATGTAATATGTTACATTATGGCAATAAGCACTAATATCAACTATTCAAATTAGCACTCTCTAACAGGAAATTCAAATAAAAGTAACCTCCTGATTTTACTAAATGCACAAACATATAAAATATTAAATAATAGGGCCAGTATTCAAGAATAATGAATGGGTTACTAACACTACTACACCTGTTTGGGGGGGGGGCAGACCCAAGAAGTAAAAGATAAAAGCACAAATGTATTTTAAATGATGTAAACTCATGAAAATTTGTGATTTTTTTTTTTTGAGCGCTCAGAAACCCACGAGTACTACTCTGATACAAACACTGAGCTGATCACATAATCATGAAGCAGTTTGAGGAAAGGAAATGAGGAGAAATATGCAGTCTAATGGATCTCAGTACAGCGTGAGAAACGCACTCTTGGGGCCATTTTTGTGACCAAATCAAGCCAAATTCTTGATTAAATTACACTGTTAATGGTGATTTGCCATTAAGAACCAGATCCATATCTCAGAAACGAGTCACAAAGTCTTCGTTTGTTCCCTTTGGAACAATTCACACATGCAGACTCTGCACGTGTTTCGTGTTTAGTCTTGGTCTGCACCTTTACATTTGATCTACACTGTGAGTTTGTTACACTGAAGGCAATCAGTACTTTTCCAGCCCTAAAGGTAAGTAAGGATCTGATCTCCCTCACAAGTCACTTTTCAGTCGCGTAATCAGATAAAGGATTGTCAATAAAGGAAGGAGACTGGGTGAGATGGAACGAGGGTGTAGATGTTTCTTTACCTGGTGGAAATGGCTCTGGTTTATGTGTTGTATCACATGCCGGAGGTTGGATTTTATTCTGGACAGATTCAGTCTCACTTTTCATTGCCTGTCACTTAATCACTTCAAGCGGTCATGTAAACAGTGTTATTTGATTTCTCAGATCAGATTATGGCCTAGAGCTGGGTTTTAGATCTGTGATCGGATTTCATGACCTGTATAACCTCACTCTGATTTCTTTCCGTTCTGTCCGTCTGCTCATAGAGTGCAGAGCTGTTGCATCAATGGTGAGCAGAATCAAACACGGTTATCAGGTCCGCTTATTCTTTTGGGCTTGTTTCTCTCGTGGGATCTGCCAACCCTGGAATTTAAAGCCGCTCCTGCAAAATGGCTATTACACACATTTGGGGAAACTGGAAGACGTCTAATTAGCATTGTGTAATTATAAAAGTTTCAAGTTAATGTCACATGCTTATGTGAGATTATTGGCTGGTTGCAAAGTAGAAATCTGAGTATTGCCCGAGTCTTGTAAACCCAGAGCTTCCCCTCTATCTGATCACCCAAGTACATGTAAACTGAATCAGATTTTCTGCTGTTGTCGGATTATTAAGTGCATGTAAAAGCACTCCGTGTGTTTAAAGGAAGGCACGGTACAAATACAAGACTCAGAACTCCTCAGATAGGGGAGATGTTTTACAAGTTGTACGGCTGTTAGAAGAGGTTTCACTGTTTGAATTACTAGTCAAACTTACACAGCAATGGTGTATTCAGAAATCAGAAAGGTTTGAGATTGCATGTTTCACTCTTCGTTACCTAATGTCTGTTGAAATGTCTGTTTCATAAACTTACAAGCCTTGTTGTTGTACCGTTGATGTAGCAACAGGCTGTAATACTTCTAGTACTTTTAATTGTCACACATTTTTTACATTTTGTATTCGTTTTGTCCTGAAAGCGAGACGAAACCTGTCGTTCTGCCCGCTCTTTTTCTGCAGGTGAATGTAAAATGCATTCTGTGAGCCGTATTGTTGCAATAAGTTGGTATTACAGGGTAATTGTGTCATAGCATATTTAGGGATAAGCTGTGGTGGTATGATAGTAAGAGCCAGGCAATGTTTGCACTATAGACTGGTGCATTGTCCTGTTTGGAAGTTATACTCCAGACCCTCTCTCGGGATCCTGACCAGGATATGGGGGGCAAAAACAGGATGCTTTAGAGAGCGCCTACCATAGTGAGCCAGGTCCGAATTGTGTTTTCTGGCAACTGGCCGTACCCTTCTCAGCCCTGTGATGGACTGGTGGAGCAGAGATAGATGGGTACATGTTCTCTGGACAGACCTCCAGACTTTCACTCAGGGACTGGAATGGGTTACTGTTAGATAGCTGCTGTTTTCTGGCTGATCAGATTATGTTATGTAATATTAGATTTAAAAAATGACTTGCTATTTTAAGAGCTAAACAAATAATGAAACGCTAATAATGTATTTCATTCATTTTAGTGTTTTAATGTGAAACACTGAGCTGTTTCTGTCTGTGTCCGCGCCTCTGTCTGTGTGTGTCTCTGTGTGCGTGTGTGTCTGTCTGTCTGTGTGTGCGCGTGTGTGTGTATGTGTGTGTATAAGAAACATCACCTGAGTAAAAGTGAGTCTGAATATTTGGCATGAAAATAAAATCTAGAGAAATTGTTTGATATCCTGCAGCAACGCAGCTTTAGAGGAAAAACTTTATTCTGAGAGACACGTTGTTGTCTGGTTTGAATTACAAAAGGTGTAGCGGGATTTGAAGTTTGCATGCAAAGCAATATTTAGGTCACCAGCGATCACCAAAATGCTGCCTGTGTTTTGAAGCAAATCTTAGCTGCGTCCCAGTTCCGGTGCAGCTGAACCGAAGAAACGGAAACCACACAAGACTGTGGTTCAGTCACGCAATTTAGAGTGGATAATTTCTATATAAAGTTTTGTCAAATTTTATAATCGCTGAACTGTAGCTTATTTGAAGTACATTTTACAATGTTCTCTTTGTACTTAAGAGTAAGCAGATTTTATAATCGGTACCGTCTTGTGCCTGTGCAAACCAGCTCAAGGCTGCTCTCTAATGGAAAGCCACGCAAGTGCCATCATTAGCAATCGCTAACACGTTTGCTGTCGATCTAAAACTTAACGTGTTGGACTGAAGCAGAGAAAATCTGAAGCTAAACGTGTTGGACTGAAGCACTGACGATCTGAAGCTTGACATTAACAACAAATTTAACTAGCGCCATTCACAAAAGCCAAGGACGCTGCTTCACAATAGAACAATACAATTAACACTCATTAAGTAAGAGGAGGAAAACTGGAAAGTTTTTTAGGAAAGATTTAAATTCCAGGAGAGAAGCAGAATGGACGAAGGAAGAGTTGGAGAGTGGAAGCAGCCACAGATCTCTCACCCATGGAGGAAAGCCTGAACCTAGGGCCTGAGATGGTTAGAAACAGAGGGACGCAGCGACTGGGTAGGGGTGTAGTAATGTTGCAGAGATAGAGTGGAGCAAAACCATGGAGGGTTTAAAATCTCAATATTAAATTTTGCACTGGATGCGTTTGTGAACTGGGAATCAGTGCAGTTAGAACAGAGTGAAGAACGGAGGCAGTGACGATCTGAAGCATGGTGTGATAGAGTGAAGCAGTAATGATCTCAAGCTTATAAAGATGAACCGAAGCAGAGACTGAAACTTGTTTTGACACGTATAACTTATTTGTGATGTTGCAGGTGAAGGCAAAAGCAGCTCATGAAACCAAGCCACTTTCACACAGTCCCTCTACATCCAGTGCGTCCTCTACTGCCTCCATCCCTACTGATACAGCCAACAGCCCAGCATCTGAGGTCTGCCTAAAACGCACACAAACACATTTATATCACTATGAAATTGTTCCATTGACTCTACATTCTCTGATCACTTTATTAGGTACACCTTGCTACCACTGGGTTTCACCACCTTTTACCTTCAGAACTGCTTTAATTCGTTGTGGCCCAAATTCAAGATTGAAACATTCCTCAGACATTCTGGTCCATACAGACATTATAGCATCACGCAGTTGCTGCAGATTTGTCGGCATCCATGCTGCAAATCTCCCTTCCAAGAGGTGGTTTCTAGATCTGGTGAAGGTGGTTGAAATTTGAGTACAATGAACTCCTTGTCAAACCAGTGTGAGATGATCTGAGTTTTGGGACGGACATGATTAATAATAATACCCAGGTAGGCTGTGGGACTTAAACCACTACCGCTCAATTGGTAATTAGGAGCCCAAGGTGTGAGAAGAAGTCTCCCCACACCATTACACCACCAGTAGCAGTCTGAAGCTCTGAAACAAGACAAGATGGATGCAGACCTTCATGTTGTTTACCCCAAATTCTTAATGTTGCAGCAGAAATCAATACTCATCAGACCAGGCAACATTTTCCCCTAACTTCTTCGGTCCAATGTGGGTGAACCTGTGCAAAATGTAACCATAATCAAATCTGACAGTAGAGGCACCTTGTGTGGTCTTTTTTTCTGTAGTTTCTTTCTTTTAGCAGTTTTTTTTTTCTGTAGATTCAGGGATGCACTTCTGCATACCTTGCTTGTAATGAATAGTTACTTGAGTCCCTGTTTGGCCATTCTCCTCTGACCAGAGAACTGCCACCCACTGGATTTCAGACCACTCTCTATAAACCCTAGAGGTGACTGTGTGTGAAAATCCCGATTAGCAGTTTCTGGTGTGTCTAGGACCAACAAAAATGCCACTTTTAAAGTCACGTTTCACCTTTCATTGAATGCATAGAATTGCTTCCATGTGAGTGGCTGCAATTAGACATTTGCATTCATGAGCAGTTGAACAAGTGTACCAAATAAAGTGGTTAGTGCATGTATATTGCTTTAGATAATTGCTACACCTAACCCTATTATTAAGCTATCTAAATCTTGTTTGTTGAATAATAATAACAGTTTTAATGCAAAAGGAGTCCTTGATTCTATATTTTTTCTGCTATTGGAATTGTAGCTAGAAATACACACAGCTTACATCAAGTAGCATTTTGATCTTAATAATACAAAAATATAAAAATGTAGGCATAATAATATTGTAGTAAGCTTAACCTCAATTTTAGTCCTTTAAACACAGATTTGAAACTACTAATCTCACAAAGGTAAGAATCATAACATTAACAATGTGTATGTGTAGCAGGAGAAGAAGGTGGAGAAGCGTATAAGTGGAGATGCAGATTCAGGACTGGATCTGAACATTTCCCTGCAGCAGGCCATACAGCGTGCACACCAGAAACGTTCCAACAAGAGAGCGCCCCCTATGGACTGGAGCAAGAGGAGCGAGGTGTTTAGCAACCTCTAAAGCAGCGGTTTTCTGCAGCATGTCACAATTCTTTTAATCGCATTTATTTATAAAGGATGTGAAGTTCTGTAGAGAAATTTGAACCATAAAACAAAAAACCTAAAAACAAACAAAAGAGATGTTGAGAGTTAGGAGGCAAAGGGGATATACAGAAACAGAGATAATTGAGATGATTAGCTGAACTAATGAGGCATGAAACCACCCATTAGAAACGGCTGGGTTAGTTTTATTTCATCTTTCAGCAGTCCATCACGTGTTGGGATCTCATTCTCTCTCTCTCTCTCTCTTTCTCGCTCGCTCGCTCGCTCTCTCACACACACACACACACACACACACACACACACACACACACACACACACACACACACACACACACA